>JAVDBV010000841.1:0-20711 GCA_032619315.1 Piper longum
GCGGGGATCTCTCGGGCATCTCCGACGAGCCCTCCGAGGTCGCGGCGCCCGCGGCTGAGGAGAAGTCGAGGGGGGATGTGTTCGGGCATATCGACGAGGAGTTTGCTTCGGCCGGCGGTGGGGCGGACGATGACTGGCTGCGTGGGGATGCCGAGCAGTACAAGCCCTGGAGGTTCGATGGTGACAGGGAAGAGGTGGAGAAGGTGTTCGATGTGGGGGATGCTGTGACGGGGAGTGTTGAGGACTTCAAGGACGAATTGAGCGTCGAACGGGAGGAAGAAAAACGGGTAGTAGACGCTGCTCTGGAGAAGGAGGAAAAGGAGCTCCGTATGGTTCTTAAAGGTGTGATTTTGATGTGATTGATTGTTTATTCCCTTCATATTCAGGTAGAAAGGTGATGGATTATTCGTTCATTTTGTACAATTCAACTTGCAAATTTACTGAGCCATTCCTGACAATCTTTTGTGAACTTACTGGAGTATCTTTTTTTGTAAATGGAAGTTGTCTAGTTGCATTTGAATGAATGCTATCCTCCGGTAGAAAAACACTCCTGCTGTTTTTGTCTTATAGCAGTGCCAGAATTTTGACAGTATGCTTCCCTTCAGTTATTATATGATGCCGATGATGATGTTTATTTGATGGATGTCAAGCCTGGTTATTGGTATTTTTATTCTTCACATGATCATGTTTGGTTAACTTCCTACAATTGTCCTGATGTCTGTCCTATTATTTAGGAAGGTGTATTTTTTTTAATGATGATGTTAAAACCTAAACACATTTTCATTCTTTGAATAATAAGTTTTGCAGTATCGATTATGGTTGTTATTGTGAGACGGAATCCATGCTGCTAAATGCAAACCCCATCATAGATTTTTGCTAAACGTTAATACATAGGTGAGTTGGCGAAATGGAACAAGGGCTTTGTGTGTGAATATTGAAATATGTATCTTTGTTTCTTGAATTCAGGACCAGATAGAGCTTTTGGTGACCTTATTTCTGCGTCAGGAATAACAGAATCCATGCTGGATAGTTTGATTATTTTGAAAGACCTAGAAAATGTTCAAGGTTTACCACCTCTTAGTGAGATAGAAGACCTACGGCTAGCTAAATCTAAGAAGAAAAACATTAGAGCGGAAATTGAAAGAAAGAAACAGGAGGAGATTGCTAAAACCTATGTGAGACGAGTAGATGACAAAGGGAGAGCTTATGGGACAGGTCGAAGGAAATGTGGCATTGCCCGTGTTTGGATTCAACCAGGGGATGGAAAGTTCATCATAAATGATAGACCATTTGACGTGTATTTTCCGCTTCTTGATCATCGTGCTGGTCTCCTCCGCCCATTTTCTGAAACAAAGACACTTGGTTGCTGGGATGTAAATTGTACAGTGAAAGGAGGTGGTGTGTCAGGTAAATTGCTTATTTTCTTAACTGAATGTGAATTTTATTCATAAAAAAATATGTGCATTGTATGCATTTTTATTTTTTTGATTGTGGTCAAAACTTGGTATGTGCAACACTTTACTCAGATTGTGCTAATAATCATTATATTGTTTTGCCTTAATATTTTCAGGTCAAGTTGGAGCTATACGACTGGGAATCAGCAGGGCATTGCAGAACTGGGAACCAGGCCTACGCCCATATCTTAGATCTGGTGAGGAAAACGCTAGTCATCATCTTTTACTGCAATCAGTAAATGCATTTTCAATTAATAGCATGTGTCTAGGATATATGGTGTTTGATGAAGTTTGGTTTGTCAATTTTTAACTTTTACATTTGTCTTATGCTGCTGTTTGTTTTCATATGATGCAGCCGGATTCTTGACAAGGGATCCCAGAGTTGTTGAAAGGAAAAAGCCTGGTAAGGCCAAAGCTAGAAAGAGCTTCCAATGGGTCAAGCGATAATGTGGGAGGTATAAGTTACACCTTGCAGTGTTTTCACATTTGGCTTTTTTTGTACCGTGCAAATGAAAATTTATGGTCTTGAAAGAAGAAAAAAAATCCTTCGCCGTTATTATTTGCAGTCTACATTTTCTGACGACCACGATATCGAGTTTTGCTGTTATTTTTTTCTGTTAGATTTACAAGGTAAGCCTTGTGAACCTTGTTTTGTCAGGCCACCATCGGCTGCTTTGCTGTTGTGAGACATGTCAGTCTGCTCGACCTTGCATAAAAAAAAATGATTCGCTCAATCAAATTTGACGCTGGCAAGCGAATAAATGAAAATTTAGAATCAACTAGCAGTCATGGTATGAAAAATGTTAGGAGACGTGTTCCAGAAATTGTGGTTTCTGACTATAAATAAACCGCAAGTGGACGATTATCCGGACCAGCAGATGGCTATAGCAATTGACCATTTGAGGTGCTTGTCTAATTGCCCTCACCATTGAAAAAAGCTTGGTTGGTTGGAATTGCTCTGATTCGTGTCAATGAAAGCTTACAATTATTGCAATTATCATGACTCGCCCAGTTTGCAAATCAACAAGTCGAATGGTTATTGTAGTATGGCTATTGCCTTATTGGTGAGTGCATCAGATCATTGGCATCAATTTTTGACAGAAAATTCGGGATGACTTTCTGAATAATTCGGAAGCTGGAATAGGTTTGCCTTTTTTAAAGTAGGTGCGAGAAATTCCTTGTATCGGTACTATTTTGATTCTTGAAGCCTGCGCAAACGTTGTGTATCGTTTTGAATACGGGTATGAGACGATTTTGTTCATAACCGAAGTTTTAGCGTTGAGGATTCGTTCATAGAGGCGTGTACCTCTTTAACATTAAATTCCAAGCCTGGTAATGTGAGGTCAAAATATACGTGGCATAATAAGATGTATAGGGAATTTATTTGTACAATATTAAGATGTTGCGTCATGTATGATTTATTTTAAAAATAAATTTTAATTTTATAGATAAATCTTTGTTGAATATTGAAATGAACTCTGAATTGTAAAGATTGACTTTAATTAAATGAAAAATTAGATTATAATAATTTAATTTATTTTTATTATATTTTTATTAGTTGAATCTTCTATTAATAAGAATAATATTTTCAAGTTTTCTTTTTATTAATACTAAAAAGATGTCGGTAGGGTTATTAACTGAGTGAGCACAAATTGAGTTCAGCTTGTATTCAAACTCGATTCGAATAGCTCGAAGTTTGTTCAAACTTGACTGAAATTAAAAGAGTTTTGAATATATATGTTTAAAATCAACTCAAATATTTTTTATATTATTCAAGCTCAACTTGAGATACACCAAAACTATTTAATTTTGAAGAGCACGAAATTAATTCGTTTAGGAGTTCAAAAAGAGTTCGATCATAAAGTCGAAAGTAACTTATCTAGGAAAAAACATCCATTTATAGAGATTAAAATTAACAATAATAGTTTATCGATATATTTATATAAACTATCTCAATAATAACAGGACTTTTCAAGTTTCAACTATGTTTCAATTTTTCTTACAAAATACCTTAAACATCATTCATTAGTATACATTTCCAAAAAATATAAAATGTTTAGAATTGTAAACTCAAAATTGAAAAAAAAACTATCAAAAGTATATTTCATAGCCTTCATCAATATTTATACAACTTTTATCCAACCTTCATACTATAAAAAAACTAACATATATCATTCATTTTAAGATGTTAAATTAAATAAAAATAAATAAATGTTGTAAAAAAAATAAATATATTATAGTATCATCCCTAATAAATAAATTCATGGGTGTATTCTAATATCTACCAAAGCCTTAACAATTAACAAAAGCATATATTAAAATTTTAAAGATACCTTGTGTTTGAATATATAATGTAAAATAAACTAATAGAAGTATATATTAAAGAACTTAATTTAAATTTTGGATTTGAAAAATTGAATATAAAATTAGGATATAGTCGTACTTCAACTTATTAAATAAATAGTATTATAATATAAAAATATAAAAATAATCTAAAAATACAATCATAACAAGACAAATAAGAAATTATAATATTTACTATTAAATATCAAATACTTAAGAATAACATATATAAAGTAAATCATTATCTGAGTCCTCATCATTCTCATATTTACTCTATTGTCAATATTATGGTCATAATCAATTTTGAGCATAAACTAAAACTTCAAAAGTACCATTTTCAATTAAGGGAGGGCCCTACTTTTTGCATGGTTCTAAATATTTACACCTTGTGCCTTTCACAAACATATACTCACCATGAAATTCGTGCATGTTTCCTTTTTCATGTCTACATAATATAGTCCATCTACTTTTGGTGGATCAGCAAATTCAAAAGCTGCAACAGCGGCACCATCAGATTCATTATCATCAAAGTCAAAGTTCCGTGCATCAGACAACTGGATTTCGAACCAATCTTTGCAATCTTGTTCCAGGATGACTCTGTTTTCTATGTATTCATCTGGTGAACGCTTGTGCTCGCAGTTGAAACCATTTTTATACGTGTTTTGAGTAGGAAAGAAATATTATGTATATTATTATATTATATTATCGAAAGTCAAGTTACGAGTGGAATTTAAATCAAAATACAAGTCAAATTTGAATTATAATCAAGTTGAATTAAGTCGAATACTGCCTTAAATAAACTCAACTCGTAGGATTTGATTTTGAGTCAAATTTATATTCGAGTATTTAAATGTCAAGTTTTGAGTCGAGCTGAGCCGAATGTCAAATACTAATGAGTTGGCTAGATTAATTAGCAACCTTAGATATCGAGATGTGCCGACCTATGTCGGATAAATTTTAATTTTATACATAAAATTTTATTCAATAATGAGATATATCGTAATGATTTAACATCTTAGATATAGACTGTGATATACTTTAGAATATATCATATTTAAATGAAAAGATAAATTATAATTAATTAATTTTTTTATTATATTTGTAAGACAACAAACTCTTATTAGTAGGAAGTTAAAAATTAATATTAGCCAGTTTCGATTTCGAGACCTTCTATTGCGAAAATTTTCTTATTTTTATTTTAAAAATTGAGGTTTGCGAGATTCGAACCCATAGCCTTTTGTAGGAGGCATCTTTATTGTATTTTTTAGATTGTTCTTGCATTTTGATTGACTGATTCTTCTATATTTAATCTCAAACCTATATTGAATTCGCTTTTATTGATATATTGATATTAATACTAGTCAAGGCTCTTGTGCAATGCACGAGCATTGTATAAATTGATTAATTAAAAAAATATTAAGATATTTTTTTATTAAATATTTTTAAGAAGAATAGAAATTTGCCGTTATTAGTTATATATTTTTATATATATCTCGTATATTTTAAAATCGAAATACTTATAAAGAAGATATTATTTATTAAAAAAATAATTTCATGATTTAATGCACTTAATATTTGATTGAATCTTAGTTTTACCGTTAGTTATAAGATTTATTGTCATTTTTGGAGATTGACTTTCTATTAAATGCCTTTAAATCTTAACTTAGTTATTAGTTAGAAAATTTTTTGTTTTTTTGTTAATAAAAAAATTATTGTTATTTTTGGAGATAACTTAACGGTGGAAAGTCTAAGATTAAAGTAGTACAAGAACCTTCCATGATTTAAAAAGAAAAAGGCGGAAGAGTAGATAAGCGACCACTTTATTCTAATCTTCTAAACTTTCCATCTTAATAATAAAATATGTTATAAAATAAGTTCATTTGTATGCGTGAAGATTTTTGATGAGGACAGCAATGACGCTTTGGTTGGATTTAGAGCGTGGCAGACGGCAGCTAATCGTTTAACTTCATAAATTAAAGGAAAACTGCTAGCATAAGCAGGTGGGCGGCCAATAATATCGAAACAAAGAAATGATAATAAACATTAAAAAAATTCTGATTGGACAGTATATCTCTACAATATTTTTTTTTAAAATAAAACCCACTCTCAAAAAAAATTTAAAAAAATAAACAAATAAAAATAAAACCCCTCAGAGGTATTCATAACCGCACATTTATTAGCGAAGGAACTTCGATGCAATATTTGCAATCAAAACATTACCGCTCTCATGTAATGCAAAGTACACTTCTCTGATGCTTCCGTGCAAAATGTAACACCCTTCTAAGGAACGTTCTTAACGTTTACAAGAGGAAGGATATAGAAGGAGGGTTGACATTAGGGTAAACCAACCCTTGGACAAACCATAAGCATCTACGGCGCCTATAATGCATACTTCATAAAAATGAAGAGTTTACCAAAAACACTTACAAACAGGTTGATGTTTGACATCTCAAAAGACCAATCCAACACATTATACAACAGAAGAAGCTCGATATCCTTCTGGGAGACGGAATGCCATCCACTAGAACAGGTTCTGTGGCGTTACTCCAGGATTCCATCCTTCTCTTCAAAGAAATTAAGGGTAATTAGTATATATTTTTCTTAGAAAAAAATTATATCCAAAGCTTGGTGGGTATCCTCGAGCAAATCTCACCTTATAGAGACATTTCCATTGTCTCGCTTGCTGGACCCAAGTTTACAAGATAGTACAACCGCACCTGTTCACCTGTTGTTTATTAGATGCCCTCTTTTCTGTTTCAAGAACATAATTTGTAAGAAACCGGCTCCAACTATGCTAAAACTTATGTCCGGCAATGCACAACTAAATCAAAGATGAGCTGATTACTTCCCCGGAGCAAAAACTGTCAGAAAATGAGCATAGATTTACTAGCTAAACGTGGTATGCTTTTGACAAACTCTACTACTGAATACATTTTCTACTTTTTAGGGTCTAAACTTGTTGCTAAGCCACACTCACTTAACATACTGTTCCTAGAGCCAACATTTTCATCTAATTGTTATAGAGATGATGTTGTGTCAATGACCATTCTGGTTCTTTCTGAAGGTCCACTTCAATCTCACATAGATCTCTTCGCTTGTCCAAAACCAAAGTTTTTCTAATAGAATGAAAAGGAACTCGACGGGGCCTATGAGAAATAATGTACAAATTCGATGTGCAGATGAGAAACAAATGAGTAGTCGCGATGACATGAACAACTGAAAGTAAGAAACTGAGAGACATGACAGAAGCCATACCGCTCCCTTTATCTGTTAACGAAGGTTGTACAACCACATGCATTGTTGTAACTCCGCCAGCCACATCAACTAAGGGGCTCTTGCATTCTCCCAACGTTCCGTTGTTTTCAAGTATCTTCCCAGCATTAATTAATTTCACATCGTTCACTGTCTTTGGACCATTCCCCTTCTCTGTTGCAATCGAAATTATATAATTACTAGATGATTATTTACGAAACAAATTAGCTGTACCAGGAATAAATTCAGGTGTTATGGTGTCCACGAATTTTTTTTTATGTATATCATGAATATTTTGGTAGGGCAGCACTTGGTCAAGGTATTCAAGACCCATAGCCAAGTTTGGAAGTGATAAACACAACACTGCTGCTATCAAATTTTTTCGTAAAACTTTGTTTTTCAGCCTTGAGAAAATTTGTTATCATCTACATTTTAACATTGACTTTGTGCAAAGAAAAGAACTACATGAATCGCAAGCCTGATATACTAACTCCGAATGGTTGATTGGAGGTCATTCGACCTATCATTTCAATCATTCCATAGAAATAAACAAGGCAAAGCTAGCGTTTTTTAATTGAATAAGAATTCGTGCAGAGTTATCAAATAGCAAGCACGGCAAAAGCAGTCGAGGCATTTTAACAGTCAGACAACTCTTGTTTATATTGCAGTAAGAACAATTGACACAACAAAACACAAAGATTCAAGTTCACTATTATTGCTTTAGCAACAGAGATCCCAAATAAATAAAAAATACCACGCAAAAGTTGCAATTAGACAAAGATACCTTTAGGCCATTCTGCAAGAATGCTTTCTTTGACAGTGGCAACACTTGTAGCAGCAGGAAACCTGCGGGGACCTATGTCAGATCCGTCATGGAGCCTGAATCTGATCTCCAACTGCTCCTGCAACCCGGCCATCTCCTCTATTGCCACGACCAAATTAATATGCACACCGTCAGTTCTCTCTAGCCTTGAAATTGGAACAAAAAGTTGGCACTTTCGGATCGACCAAAGACAAGAATCAATCTCACAGCCCTCACAACGGACCGATCAGATTGTTCAACAAGTCAAGTGGTGCCAAACAAACCAAAATAAAAGCAAGATTGAGTCTTTCACAAACGTAAACAGGTACGAATGTAGCAAAGATTGATTAGAGGCTGGCAAGACAAGACGGGAACGATCGAAGCCGAACTTTGGCGCGTTCAGAGCTTGAAGGGTGAAGAGAAATGATTGCGGGAAGGAATGGATCCAATCCAATCAAACAAAACAGAGACAGAGAAAGAAGAAAAGAAATCACAAGAGGAGGCAGCAATGCATATATCGGAGTAATCAAAGCAATTGCTGGAAGGCGCGGTGAAGGCGGCCGTCGTCCTCCCCCACACTCTCCTTCCCCCTCGGCCAACCCGCCATTAATTGACCTGTTTTCTTCTTCCTTGTCCTAAATCCTTAAACAAGTAATATATGGTCCAATATGGCTGGCTTATATTAAATATAAATTATAATTTTATTAATCAGATGTAATCATGTAATATTTTAAATATAAAGCCTAACTAAATGAGAGAACTGACTATAGTTATTTAATTTATTTTTTATTTTGATCGGATAAATCTACTCTCTTTCACTACAAATTTGTTAATAAGAAGAATTCTTAAATTTAATTAAGTAGTTAATTTATGTTGTTCATGCCTTGTGGGTATTTGTTGAGGCTGAGCCTAATCATGATATATATGTAAACCATTTTTTTTTTTCGAGTGATATATATGGAAAACATTACTATTGGCATACCATAGGATTGTGGTGGCAAAATTATATCTTTCTTTTTTGAGTTCATTATTGTTTTCGTATTATTTAATTAAATCTAAATATTACATTGTAACCGTTTCTTTAATTAATATACATTGTAATATTGAAACTTAGGAAAAATGGAGAAATTAAAAAGGTTAATGGCTTTTAATTTTCTAGCTGATTAGAGTGAATTTATACATGGAGTTGTCATGAAACTAATAGCTCTATGTATAATGCGCCTTTTATATTTTTATATGTTGTGTGTTGGTGTGTATTTTCATCGACTCGATTTTGTGACATGTAATAATTGATCCAAATGCCAAAATAAGTTTCGTCGTTTAAAGTGACTCTTTTTTTTAATCACGAATTATTTAAGTGGGCCTTAGTAGGTAAGTTGCCTGGGTAAGTATTTTTTAAATATTGTTATTGTTAACCAAATGTCGACGAAAGTCCATTTGGTTTAAAACTATTTTTGTAATAATTTTGCCCAACCTAAAATATAGTATAATGGGCTTAAAAAATGGTTAACCAAATTTATAATTCATCCGAGCATGTAAATATGATCTTATCCTCCAAAGTATTAAATGCGAGTTTAAATTAAAGGGATATTATAATTTTGCTCAATTTTACTTGATTAAAAAAATTAATCCAAGTTTACATTAATACTAGTTATAACCCAACCTGATTCAGAATGTTGATATTACGTGAGAGGTTATATTTTGAATATTTATATCTAATCCTGTTGGTTGCGTACAAACCATTTGATGATAAATTATATTCATCAAATTAAGATCAATTAGCTCATACATTATTTGATGCTCGATTATTTTATTTCTTATCCAATTCCCGTAGAATGAAACGTCTACCGTGAACGTGTAATTTTGTCGTAGTAGTTTGCAGAGAGAATATTTTCATCATGTCATATTACCTATTATGCCCTTGCATATGTTCAGGATGCTTTAAGCTTAATAGAAATAAATGAGACATTTTTCCCTGATAAGTGTCACGAATACATGTTTTACGTTTGTACACGTGTTTGCTCGGATAATCGAACAAAATGTTATTGTTTTGTTTTAAAACTCTAATAAAAACAAAATTTCATAATAATTTTCATATTTTTGTTTAAAAAAAATAAAAAATATATGTGGGCTTCATCATTGTGATTGGGCCTACGAACATAACAAGGCCCATTTACGGTTGCCATTTGGACTCTTCTTCGACCCCAGCTTCGTGCTACCATGAAGCAGGCGACAAGCGCGGTTGCTACCTTTACTCGCACACTTGCTGTGATCGATTCACTTTCCGCTCCTACAAATCATACCCACCAAATGGGTTGGATCGAGCCTCTCTTCGTATTCAAAATCCGACGATTGTTCTCAAACAAACGGCGTTGAAATCGGTGAGGTATTTCGTGTCCCCCCCCCCCTGAATTTTGGTGGCGTTGGTTGTTGTATGATGACACGATTTGTTTCATTCTTTTTTGTTTGGGCAGATTTTGTAGCCTTTATTTGCCGGATGCTTCGCTCCATCGATGCGACGTTGCTGATTCTGATACGGAGAGGTGGGGTGATCGGTTGCATTCCTTTTTCCCGCAATTTTTTTTAAAAAAGAAAGATGTCATGTGTTTGATGTCTTTCGTTTTTTTTTTTGTAAAAAAATGTGTTTTTGTGCTTCTCGTTGGATTTTAAATTTGTGGCCGATTTAGATTGCAAAAAAAAAAGTATTGATTATGTTTCTGGTTCGTCTAGTTGATTAAATTATTGGCACGGTGCAGTTGAATAGAAGCACCTAGGTGTTCCAAATGGGGGATCTGCTTCCTATGTGTGGTTAGGTATTAACTCGATTTTCTTTGGTGGTGGCCTTTGCTGTAGCTGGGGGGTAGTTACTATCAATCTTTTTATGATAGACATAATAATTTGTATTCGTAGATTGGCATCATTTCAGTTGTTTTTGCGCACATATACATGTGTATGTGTAAGTGTCAACAGTCTTAATCTTGTTTGTCGGATGCGATTTTGGTCGAGTTACTGTTCAAAAAAGCACCTAAGGCTTGCGATGACTTTTAAATGTAAATGAAAATTTAAGGTGTGTGCTGTCCTGCAAGGATTGCGGGTTCGAATGTATTATGGGGATGGGGATAAGTCATGCTTCTTACCATCTATCTGTCCCTGTAATGTCTTGAAGATGATAACCATCCTTTTAATGACTAAGACCTCTTCTATGAACTGACAGTTTGTTAGCTTGATTAGGCCTCATAGATAAATATATTGCTTTAATGCTCGCATGAGCTGACTCTAGTTTACGCAAACATCATCTTTACTTGACAGGGTCCGTGTATCTATACTTGGTCGCTTCATAATTTTCTTGTCAGGCTGATCAAGATTGTGAGCTATAAGCAGTGGGTAGAATGTTAGTTAAACATTACCGTTGTATACATTCTGCATTGTGTTCATGCTCAAGAGGCCAGCTGAATGAGGATGTGATATTTCTTGTCTTCCAACACTTGAAATGGAATCCTAGGGTAATAGCAACTCTCTCATGCGTATGCAAATGGTTTGAAGACATTGCCAAACGGGTCTTGTGGAAAGAATTTTGTCGGATGCGTGC
This sequence comes from Piper longum, assembly GCA_032619315.1. Classification (NCBI taxonomy): domain Eukaryota; kingdom Viridiplantae; phylum Streptophyta; class Magnoliopsida; order Piperales; family Piperaceae; genus Piper; species Piper longum. The sequence continues at coordinate 11,441 of JAVDBV010000841.1, forward strand.
ACCAAAAATGATGCTTGACCTCCAGTCTAGTGGAAGCCATAGTGTTGATGGAAATTGGAAAGCATTGGGAAAGTTGCTTATTTATTGTTCAGGATCAAGCAAGGGTAACTTATTCAACGGCAGCCAGATCCCTGGACACTTTGTTTACAGAACACGTTTCTCAAGGACTTCAGGAAAGAGATTTCTGTTGCCTCAGTGTCGATCTGATGTATTGTATGTGTCTGATCCATGTGAACACCTTTATCAGGAGGAGGGTGATATTGGTTTTTTTAGGGGTGTGTTTAAGTCATTTTCTGTTTCAAAGGTTCGGAAAATGTTAATTGACCGGAATGCTAGTTTACATCAGGTGGAGGTTTGTCCTTATTGCAAAGCAAAGTTGTGGAGCCTACTTCAGACAAATATGATTCCAAGAAGTCTTTGCATTAGGCTAGGATCTTACGAAGATTGCATTGACTGTTATGTGTGTTTAAATGGCCATATGCTTGGAATCTGCACTCTTCTACCTCTTTCTGATTCAGAGGATGCATCAGAGTTAGGATGATATTTGCTGATTTATTGATCAGGTAGCTTTCATTCTTTCTTTCGCATTTATGTTTATGGTTTTTACATAAAAAGAATTTATTTTTTTCTGAAACTTTTATATTTGTGTTTTATTATAACTTGCTCCACAAAACCATGGTGTTTATTAGCTGCAGAAAATATTCTATTTTTAGTGGTTGATGTTATAAAGAGTATTTCTAATTGTTTGAGTTTACAATTTTCTTCAAGCTTTGCAGAATGAAATTGTTGCATTTCTATATATTGTAGTAAGATTGTCTTGTTTTTCATCCTCATTATCCTCCAAGTGCCAAATGGTTTTGAGCAAAGATATTGCACCGTTCTACTTGTTTGGAAACCAGATTAACCTGAACTCACATATTATCAGATCTTTTCCAATGCCACTCTCCAGTGCTATTTTCCCTCTTGTACTCCTTTTGGATCCAACACCAAAATGCAAATCTTACATCTTTATGAATTACAAAGAAGTGTCTTTTTCAAATGTCTAAACCATCCTAATTGTATTCATGATATTATGTTCAATTGATGAAAACACACATTGATCTTGACGTTATTACCTTTACCATCCATTCTCATCAGTATGTTTTAACTTGGTTTATTAACATTCCACTTAAAACATGGCAAGCATATGTATCGTATCGTAGAATTTATACTTTAAATTTAATAAGAAGATGTGGATTGCAAAGTGTACCCTCTTAACTCATTCAGTAGTTGTTTATTTAGGCAAATGCCCACTGCAGTCACTTTGTGGCATCTTGTTTAACACGATACCCATTCTTTGCAGGACTAAATTTAAACTTTTGGATTGGAAGTGACAAATTGTGAGGACTATAGCTTTTCATGTTTTACATGGTTTGAAATTTTAGCGTTCTGTTGATGAGCTTCACCGTCTTTCATTTGCCAGTGAATTTAGTAAGCTCACTTTGTCTTCCTTCGTGTGCAAATGTGACAACTTGTGATGATGGTGAACTTACCAAATTTTTCTAGAGTTTAGTCAGATTCATGTGTCAACATCCATTAACATTTGTGGGATTGGTTTTGTATGTAACTGGTGGTTACTTAAATTGCTTGTTTTTTTGCAAACTCAATTGCTTAATCATAGTGAACATTAATATCCATTTTTTCTACTGGCTGGATTCATGTTTTTTTCATCCTCTTGCACCGATATTGCTTAGCAAGAAGCCATGGTATAGTGGTCCTAGGGAGATAATAATGGATTCTAGAAGCAGAAATATTTCCGGTGCAGCCCGTTTCTTGATCTGTACTTTTTTGCCTTTTCTCTCATTACTGCTTCATCATTTCTTTTTTTTTCTTCTGCCAGAGCCCTCGCTTCTTTTGCAACTTTGTCAATTCTGTATATTTCTGTGTTATATGCTCGCGATGCTCTTGCTCGTCTGCGTTCCAGCTCACTCTATTATCAACCAAGTTTATGAACTGTTATTTTCTTAGAAGAGGTCACTTCATGTTAGGATATTTATGATATCATGTCTGAAACGAAGTGATGATTTACCTCTCTTTTATCAAGACGACGCCTTGCCCTTTTCTTCTTTTCACTTTCCCAGGATAGAATGGTTGAATTCATCTTTACATACCTGAAATTATAGTACACAGTTTTATGCAGCCATGGTGGATAATAGATTGAACATGGACGGCAATTTTTAATCTGTTAATCATTTTGTCGTGAAAATTTCACATTTTTTTTTCTATTTAAAAAACCCATCTTTATTAAAGGTCATTTGCATACCACACACTATAGTCAATCGTAGTTCCAGAAGGTTTGATATTGTGGAGTAATATTCTTTTACCTCGGTCACATCTGAAGCTAGAAAAATCATCTCTTATCTTAAGGCATTGTGGACATTATATAAATCGAACAAATTGATTAGAAGAGGGAAACAATTCTGGGGCATATTTCATCATAGAACTCCCCATAACAAAAGCTAGGATTTAGTTAAATAATGGTTTGTCATGAGCTCTTGGATAGTTGGATGTAAAAGAATGCACATGCTACATGTATCATTAAATCATATACTTGAAGGAATAAATTACCTCTCTTCTATCTTTTCAATCTGTTCCTTTTCCCATGCATCAACCTTTGGTTCTGTTTTTCTTTTCTGTTTTGTGTCTCCAGCTTGCATATGATTGTCAGGAGTTAACACCGTGGACTCTGTGGCTGATGCGTCTTTAGGTTTCTGCGCTGTATTTTCTGATTTTACAATGCCTCCGTCATTAGAATTCTTTTCAGAAAAGCTTACTGTCTTTTTCTCAATCGGTGCCTTATCTGTTTTTTTAGTAGGTTGCTCAGGTTTCCTGGATGATACTTCACCTTTATAAATAAATATGTTGTTATTGTTTTTCCCTCTGTTAGTGGACTGCCAAAAATTATGCTATTGTACGGAACTTCACCTTTGCCTGTGAACAATCTGGAAAGAGTCTTGGAGGGGTTATCTGGGGTCTGCTTGTCATCCTTTCTGGACTTACTCTTGGTCAGAGGTGGCACTTTTCCATTGCCTGACATCTGCTTTCGCTGATTGTCTGGACTAAATTCTTCAAGAGTGTGCACGGCATATGCAGCTGCTGCCACTGCTGTCTTGAATTGATCATCACTAGCATCTGCTTCTCGATTCATCTGCCTCCAGAGCCAGTTCTGTGCCTTTTTTCCTGCAGAATGTTTGTTTCCAATTCTTCTCTGTTTTTTCTAAGAATGGCGACAATGACTTTTATATGCTTTCGTTGTCAAAAAAACCTTTGGAAATGCCATTGTCATGACCTTAGAATGGGGGGGAAATATGATTTTCTATTCAGAATAATTTGGTAGTTTCTTTCAAGTTTGCATCTTATACATTTTTCTCTTCCTGTGGTAAATGTGGAAGTGTGTATTCACCTGGTGTGCTTAATGATGAATATCCTCTTCTTCTTTTTTCATCTTATACCCGAAGGGTGTTGGGGACATAGGATCCTATTTTATGATCCATGTGAGTACAAATGATGAAATTTTAGATGGCCAAATGTATTTGCTGATGCCCACTCTTCTCTTTTGTCTGGGCTTGAGACTTGTGTCTATGCGTTAGCATTGGCAGAGTTTACATGCTTAATGATGAATTTATTGACAGATAATTACGAATTTCTTGAATTGTATTATCCGGAATTTCTTTATGAATGACATTAGGAAGCTTAAGGTATTTATTACTAAATTTCTTTCCAGCCTTGTGAGGACCAAAATACCTTGTTCTCATATGTATCTGACGGGCATGAAGGAAAGAGGGCACAGGAAGCTTTCTATGTGATAAATATTTTTTGAATGTTGTTTGATACCTGATTTATCTGACCCAGTCCTTTGTGTTGTCTGTCTGTCGACTACGCCTTTGAGATCTTCCTTGTCCTGTTCGAAAGATGCGAATCTCACCCTGATGTAATGGTTAATAAAGTTGAACATACAGGGAATAACAAAAACATGTAGTTGAAATACTTGAGATTCGCATAATTATGGTCTTTCTTGTACATGAACATATTTATAGCATTTTTACATACCTCTCCTAAGCCTGATGAACTCATTAGTGGAATGCTGTTGGGCATCATGCTATCTTAGTTATTGCATTCATGCAGGTTTCTTTTTATCCATACATCTGTTATTTCTTTTATGATGGATGGCAGTGATTATTTGTTACTGTGTTGAACAATTGCGGTGGGGGTAAAGTTTATCTATCATGAAAAATTAGCGCATCGCTATTGCGACCTAATTTGAGTGGGGAAGAATGTTATATTTTCTATGAACAGTATAACCTGAATTAGCTTCTGGTAACGAGATTGAGAGGTAGTAATTACCTTATCTGCTTGATCAGGTTCTCCATGTACGTGAACAGCTTTGCGTCTGTTCCACACTGAGATTATCGGAATGGAGTTTCATGACTTGGCTGTATTTGAAGCAGAAACCTTGATGGAGAAGTGGTTATTCGTTGACGTATTTTATTGGCATCTGTTGGAGCTTTGGGACAGTTAAGGTGAATTGGTATTTCCTTGCATGCAAGACTCATTTTGTGCTTTGAGAATGTTTGAATGGTGAAGGAAAGAATCCCTATGAAATTTGATCCTTCAATCTTCGTGAGTCGTGATGATCATTTCAAGTGCTTTTGAAATGTCTGAACTTGGGAGTGCATTTTTTCTTAAGAAGCTGGGTTTTTTGCGTTGCTTCTATTTAAAGCATAACGTTCTTATTATTCTTTTGGCACCAGGTTTATACGACTACTGTTATTTTTTTCTTTTCATAGCTTTATAAGTTGTTCCTTTTGCATAGAATTGTATGCGAATGAGGCCCTCTGATCAAACATTTAGGCATTTAAAAACGTGCAGAGTAACCGTCCGATCATTCTCTAAACATTTTTTTTATTCGAAACACCGTTTCTTTGTCATACCTCTTGATCTCACAAATCACAACACTTTTAAGTATAGGCTTTGGTTGGCACGAAGTGTTTAAATAATATAAAAATTTAAAAATTGTCAACCTTATCAAGAGTAGATGTAATTAATATGTTTTATATATGAAATAATATTTAAGTAAATCATTTTATGTCTAAGTTAAGTATGAATATTTCTAAATATTAGCATAAAATAATTATGATTATGATGAATAAAAATTACGATCATCTTTAAATGGGTTATCCATTTACTCTCCCATAATTTTTCCTCCTTTTTATGGGAAATTTGTTTGTACATGGGTGAAGACACGGCTAATCAAATTGATGATAATCATGATTAATTATAATATAAAATGTAATAAATTTATATTAATTTTTATTAAAATAATGTTGATCATTTTAAATTTTTATTATATTTACACCTATTTCTTACTTAACGAAACGGACCCTAAAATAATAAATACCATTGGATTTGGGATCAATGCCATTTAATTCTTATTAGACAGCCTGTTCAGGAGTCTCTTCCATGCGTGAAATTGATGTAGGTTATGTTTTTTTTTAAGAAAAAAGCCACTGGTTCCTTTCCGAGTCAGAGAAAAGGTGGCTTGTAATATGGAGATAAAGATGTTATGTTGGCCGGCAAGCCAAGGTAGCCGGGATATTGGAGATCGCTTGCAGCCTTAGTTTTAGAATTCGCTGCTTGAACCCCTTGAATACTAACAGAGTTGCCAACCCCATCATCGAAACCTCCACCAACATCTCTTTCTATCATATTCCCCTTTCTACCTGCCACGTCAACCTCGAGCTTTCCCCCCTACAGCCTACGCGGCGGCAATTGACAACGGGCCAAACAGGGCGTGGGCTAGCGATCCCTTGGGCATGGAGGCGCCCAAGGCCAGCTGCAATGTCAATCCTCGGTCCAAGGCCAAAGCTACAAAGCACAAGAAGATTAACCAACAATAGCAGTCAAAAGTTAAGCAAATTCACAATATATTTACGCCGACGGATATACAAATGAAAAAGATTGAATTAATTACATACGGGAACAGCAACAAGAAGATCACATTCAACTTCTTCAAAGAAATTTTCTTCCTGTAAGATGCGAGGAAAACTTGGCTGCATTCTCTAAAAAATCCGCAGCTATTTCCACAAAGTAAATTGTAAGAACAAAGTCATCTTTCATTTACAAACGCACAAACCACCCAAATATCACACGCTTCATAAAGTTTTCATATCCATGTTCAACTTGACCCTGTTTTTTTTTTTTTTTTACAAATGTCAACATGTTTTTTCAGCTTCCTGTAGTAATGGATGCTTCGCTTCTTGAAGGGAAATTACAGTCTCAAATGCTCCAACTAATGCTTTCACCTTACTCTTGCGAGTTTCCACAAGCTTGTTTGCTGTTTCTTCAATTACGTTATTGAAAGAAACTAGCTCTTCTTTCTTGCTTTGAACATCTTGATGTCTCAAAACCACCATTTCGCCTAGAGAAGATTTTCCAAAAGCATCGCCAGCCAACTCTCTCCTCCTACGAAAACTTCTTCCAATGTCGATCTTAACATGGTTGTCTCGAAGTACCTTCCCTTTTCTGAAACGTAACTTCTTTGGACCACTTTCATCAGATTCAAGGCTGACAACCTTTCCCCTTCGGAATGTCAATTTTTTCGCAACCAAATTACCATCATCAGTGTGCATACGCTTGTCCCCTCTATGTGCGCCTTTGGCTTCACCCTTGATAGTTCCATTACAAGACTTGAGTCTTACCACTTTACTTAGCTTTAATCTATTGGCTTCAGCAGCCGTAGAATCAGCATTTTTATGCTTGCCCTCATTGTGTGATGTGCTTGCTCGAAAAGATTTAACAGAGAGTGAAGAGGTTGGGGAATACTTTGTGCACTTCTTTGGTTTCGGTTCAACCATATGGATAATCTTTACACTGACTTTGTCCACTTCAGCTCCATGCTTGGGAACTCCTTTTTGTAAAGTTCCAAGGGACAGTGCATCCCTGGTCAATATTTTAACAGGTTTGACATTCCCAGATCTTGAAGAAGGATGGACAGCTGTAGTTGCTAACTGAGAATTTGTTGAACCTGTTACATCCCCCGACAGCCCTGAATTCCTCGGTAGGATGTCATCTCCTCTCCTTGATCCCATTGAACTCACAACGTTATTTGAAGGATCTCTCAGATAACTCTTGCCCCCGGCCTTTCCATCTCTTTGACTTCCGGAACCTGGTAAAGAAGCAGTCATATCAGAGTTCTTAGCACTTGAATGGCCTGATGAACTGATTAAACCAGATGAAACAACAGGAGAGTTTTCCTCAAGTACTTCACTTTTGCTTCCATCGCATGCAGCTGGCAAAGGACAAAAAGGAAAAGATCTCTTACTCACTGGACAACTTGTCATATTCTTAGACATGGCATTTGTAGTCCTATGATTTTTGGATATTGTCAAATTTCCCGAAATATTAGATGAGCCATACTTTCCACTATTGATCTCTTCATATGAATCATTGTAAGGTATAGATGATCTTGTAGCTGACACCTTCAACTTTGAAGATGCCGAAGAGCATTTGCCAGAACCTGTTTTCTTCAAATACGAGACAACCTTATGTTTTCCAGATGACAATCTATTGCCCTCAGATTTGATCATCTCTACCCTGACTTCAGTTTTCTTTTTGGTTGCCCTTGTATTGACCACCTTACCACCAATTTCAATGCTTAAAGAAGGTTCTTTATTCATTGTTTTGTTGCCACTGATTGGATTCCTCTTTTCCTGCTTTTCAAATGTGTGCAATTTTCCATACTTGCAATAATCGTGACAAGAACCAGTTGATGGTCGAAGATAAGAAGGAATTGCCTTCTCTTTTTTGTTCCCCATTGAATTTCTTCGAACTTTCAATCTTTCCATCTTATTGATATCAATAAATGAAGAAACTGCAATTGCTTTCTTTTCAACCTGTTCACCAATTTCAGGAGAATCAGGTATAATGAAAATATTATTATCCTTCTCAATTTGTTTGTGGTCCACAATTGGAGTTCCATCCTCCTCGCTCTGCTGATCTACTGTAAGTGAAAGAAAAGAAGATGAACTACCATTTTCTACATCTTGAATAATAGGATCAGCAGATGAAGGCAGAAAAATAATTTTTTTGTCTATTACTTGCACAGCCATTTACTCAAAGGTAACAATGTTTTCTTAGAGCAGCAGTTGACCCACAAAGATGTAAGAAATAGAGAGCTGGTCACCCTGCAGTGCATAAATAAATGAAGAGTTTAGTGGAATATCAAACATCAGTACTACTATCAAATTCCTTTCTCTAAGACTCCTGAAACAAAAGAAAAAGTTGGAAAATGGGACATTCATAAACAAACGCATGGAACTGACAACACTTTAGAGGAAAAACAAGAGTTAAAATAAGAAAGAGTACAAAAAAAAACATGGAGAGAATACAATTGTTTTGTCTTGCAGTAATTTCGAAAGAAAACTAAGCAATATCAAGAATCAATCTACTCGCCAGTTTTTCATTAAAAAAATGGCGTACAAACTAGCAAAACAGCTAAGAAGATATCTGATTGTATCTAATCTATCATTGATCTGTTCCGGTCCAGATGAAGCCAGGGAAAACTATGAACATGAAATATTGCCTACTTCCTTCTCACTCATAGCATATGTGGAGTATGTATCATGCAAGTATCCTCGAAAAAATAATATAAAAGAAACCATTTTCAATAGGAATTCCTCACATCTGATGCAACCTATTACATGCAAGAAAAGTGATTTATCATGAACAAGAAAAACATATGTTTTACTTGTCCATCTTAGACAGAATTAGCATTATTAACACATTTCTTATGCAGCCATCCCACTTAAAAACAATTTCAAAGCTCAAAAAAATTGTGAAGACAATATCCTTTCGAACAATGTCCATCATGTTACAACAATCATTTTCTTTTATAAAAATCGAAAATAGAATAGTCTTGATCATTCCTCAAGGAGTTCATTCCCATCAACCTCATCACTTTAATATCCTAGCTGCCGATTTGCAAGCAGGCAACTAAAAAAACCATCACAAAGCATATTTGAAAAAAAAAATTTCAATGAAAAATCCATGTAAAAGACAAAAATAATCCTGACGGGAACAGGCAATTCGCTAATAATTTAATTCTCACATCCAATAATATATATATATATATATATATATTATTGACCACATTCACTAAATTCTAAAAAACAATTTGTAAGCAAATTCCAAATAAACCATCACAATATATATATATATATATATATATATATAT
>JAVDBV010000843.1:0-17770 GCA_032619315.1 Piper longum
ACGCGTAGGCTTTGAGGCGACCTCAGGCCGAGGAAGATGACGGCCGAAAACCACCAAGCGGTTTCCCGGCGAAACAATCGGCGGTTTCCCGGCGAAATAATCGGCGGTTTGCCGGCTAGGAAAGCATCCGTCCGGGGCAAACCCTGCCCCCCTCCCCCACTTATATAGCCTTCTCCCTTCCCAATCATGCCGTCTTTATTCTCTTATTTACATCTTTGCCATCTGGCTCGTCTCGTATACTTCTCACCCCACGAGCAGGTGACGAAAGCGCCCCATGAGTCTCACTTTTTGTCTTTAGAAAACTTGTGCGTATAACGTTTATTCGTTGAAATCGACAATATTACAAGCTAATCATCATTTAATTATTTATGAATAAGTTATTTTCCATATTTACTAATGATAAATAAAATGTTATATTCTTTCTTTATCCATCTATCATGCTTCTATGGTGACAGAATTGTGTGAGGTGCAATGCATGGCAAGCAATCTCGTTTATAAGATGTATTTATCATTTTTCAGAAATGTAATTTTTAATATTCAAAATAAAATTAATGGATATTTCATAAGGACTTAGTGTGGTATTTAGATTTTTCAAAATATAATTTATGGAAATTATTTCCAAGCCGGTGGGAGAAGAGGGTTCAGCCAGAGGTGCAATGGCATTTAAAAATTTTCAACATTGTATATACAAAAGGATGCTTTAGTAGTCATAGAGTTATGTTAAAATGTGTTCAACAAAATCGGAATATTATACGCATTTGTCCTTTAATCTATCTCGGTACATGTATCATGTGGATAAATTAAATCTGAACAGTTCATGTATAGAAGGCGCTCTTTGTGGAGTCGTCCGTGGCAATGTCTATCAAAGAAAAACGAAAGCCTACTAATCATCAATTAATTTTGTTTATACGATGCATGCAATGTATTTTCATTGTCCAATGATATACGTACATAGTATAATAAATAAACGAGAAATTGCTAAAACTCGTTCGAGAAGATTTGACCTGTCATGTTGGTGGGTGCAAATCATCGTTTCAAAAGGTTAGGAGCGATGGCCGTGTCATGTGTGCCATCAAACTACTCGACACCGCGTGGACGATAACAGAAACTTTCAATATGCAAAGATCCCCCTCCCCAACCATTTTCAGATTCAATACCATCCCTCCACGCCTCCACGCCCATCTTATTCCATCTATCCATATATAATATGTGCTTTATTATTATTATGTTATATATGTAGCTAGCACGCTCGAAGCCGTCAAATATATATATATACCATTTCCTCCTAGAGCTAAAGCTACAAAATTTCTCACAAAATGTGGTCGTTTAATAATAAATAATGCCCTACATTTTTTTGTTTAATCAAAACCCACTGGAGAGAAGAAGAATTGAAGCGGCAAATGCTTCATCAATGACCATTTGCGTTCTTCCCCCTTGGTCAGAGAAGGGTCTTAATTACAAGCAAGAAGATGGTTTGATTTATATATAGAACCCTGGTTAATCGGACATATAAAGAGGCATAGTGGATGGTATGGAAGTGTATATGAGGGGCATGAGGTCGGCTTGGGTCTATTTCTTGGGACCGATCACGAGCTTGGATGGGCATGAAATTAGAGATAAAAGAGTCAACTTTGGTGGACGGCGGCCAGGCTGTTTTAGGTAGAGGAGAATGGCGTTCGGGAAGATTAGGAGAAGAATGCTGGCGTTTATTTATTGGCTTGGAAAGGGGGATGGATTATTGGAGGTGGGAAAGGTTCTGTATGACCTAAAATCTGAGGTGTTTATCCACAAATTCGTCCCCTTCATGTGTGCCGACATCTTACCTTTACAAGCGCCTATTAGATTAGAAACCGCAGTGATTCTTTCCTGATTTGGGAACTTATGAGGATTATTATACGATTTATCTTCTCCACTTTAAATTACAATTAAATGCACAGACTGTTTTTCTGTGCCATTATACCAGCTGCTTCTTTTTGCAACGTTACCACAGGAACTATGTAGCCAACAAGTAGGGCATGCATTGGCACACCATCAATCTTTCAATTCATGTTCCGCATTAAACCGATACAATGAAATCCAAATCTTATGGTCTGCGGATTAATTTTTAGGTGTTTAAACAAGAAAACTTTTCTTATTTGACAATCATCAGGTTTGGGCTGGATACTACTAGCGACTAAATTGGCGCACCAAAAATGAAGGTAAAATGTGACTAAAATTCTGTTGGGAGGAATACTTGAAATATTACCTCAATTTTTAAAGATGAATGAATTTATATTTCTACATGAATATTTCTTTTTGTCTTAGAGTTTTCCTAGTGCTTAGATATACCATCTCCTCGGTAGAGGTGTTTTAGATTCAATCCTATCGACGATAGGTTCTCAGTCCTGCTCCGATTCGTCGTGACTCAAAACTTAAAAAAAAAATCTTAAATAAGATATAAAAAAATATTTAAAAATCCACGTTATTTTTTACAAGTAACTGTTATATGTTTTCTTTTCTTTTCTCATTAGCTACGATCTGAATCGTGAGGCTCAAATTCCATCTACGTGCCATGTTTTACAACGAAAGATATTTTGGTTGCAAATCCAAGTGGAACGCTTAATCTTTTATGTTAAAGGGCAATTATAAAGGGCTAAAAAGAGGATTATGGATGCTAAGAGAAGGATGACCACAACTGGGATGGGAGTAATAAAGGAAGAAGTTCGCATTCTAAACAAATTAAAGAGTCGTCGCACTCAACCTCGTGAATTGCTCACTTCCGTGGCTAGCTTGCTTAGCTTGCAAACGTATATTACCGTCCACTCCTCTGCTTTGTGTTTTTTTTTTGGGGGGGGTGGGGAGGGGAGGGGGAGGAGTCAACAAAATAATCATCACCATAATACGTTAAAATACTCATTTTTTACCACCATTACGCAATTTATAACAGCAAAAGATCAAAGGTTTCTTTACAAAAAAAAAATCAAAGATATTTGATGAAAGACAATAAGTCGTGGTTTGGGGGTTACGTTAATTAATGACATATAATATTTAATTAATATTGGGTACGGTACGCTTGAGTTTGAGCTAGTTATGTGTGGACAAAGTGAGGAGGTTGACATGAGTTGCTTGGAACAAAATTCTAAAATTATCTTAAACAATTAAGGCGAGTTACACTTAAAAATAATTTATACGAGCTACAGTTTTATTTTAAATTTTATATCACCGTCATTCTAGGCAATAAAGTGTGTGTGTATATATATATGGAAAATATAGTATATAAAAGTTGACAAACTAGTCACTAATAATTAGGGCTAAGTACAAGATTAACCGACCAGCCAAATCTATTTTGATAGTTTGGTTTGATACGACTTCGGTTCAATTTGTAATTCAGTTGAAACTAAAAGTCAAAAAAACTTAGTTAGGTCAAACCAGACAAACTAATATGTAAATAGAATTTTATTTGCATCACTATCTATATAATTGTTCTTTCTTTTAAGTCATGCCTACATATATCTCTATCGATATGATATATAATAAAAAATTATAATATTATTATTTTCATTTAATTCAATAAAGATGATTTCTCTACGTATATATAAAGATGAAGCCTAACACATTATTTATTGTGCATCTATAATACAATGTTTCAAGCTATAATCTTATTTATGTAATTTTTTGTAACAAAATTTTAATTATCCTAATATGTGCTAATATATTTTCATTTCATCAATAAAATTTGAGAATAACTAATGTAAATATTAAAGAGTGAGCACTCATTTATAAGGAGAACCATTTATCATTTCAGTTAGTTTAATTAGAATTTGGTTAATATTGAACCAAATTGAAATTTTTCAGTGTCAGTTTAGTTATCATTTATAATTTGGCTTTTATTCACTTAACCAAACTCTCACAACTTTGATTAATTATATGGTTGACCAAATGATCAACCATACTAATAATCTTTTTTAGATTCTCGAAAAATGTACTAGTTTATAAGTATTTTAAACATAATTTTCATTACAATTAATTTAATAATTAAATTAAAACAGTCAAAATATTAGATTGGTTTAAAATTTATGAAAATTCTAACTATTTATTTTTATATTTACCTAACAAAATTTAAGTACTGGACCTATTAAATTATTCAAAATAAAATATGAGCTATAGCGTGCATATATATATATATATATATATATATATATATATATATATATATATAGATATAGATATATATATGACTCTATTAATATAAGAGTACGTATCTAATTGAAACTATTTATACCGACATTAAAACATTATAATTTCTTATATAAAATGACAATATGATAAAACAAAATGTTAATCAGTTTATCCAAATAAAAGATGTGTATTTATACACATAAAAAAAAAGAACAATTATGTATTATAAAATTTATATCATAATAATTAAGTTTATAAAATATTATATTTTTAATATTTTCTTTATTTTCACATATTTTTTATATTTTATAATATTTATTTTTTAAAATTTTTTGTCATTGACATTTTAATACACACACACACAGTCACACTAGCTTAGACCCTCACAGTGCATGGGTCATGCTTGATAAAATTTTTAAAACTTTATTAAAAATAAAATTAAAAATATATAATATTAAAAAACATAAAAAACCTCCTCTTTTAAATAAAATATGATAAATAAATATATAATAATTTCATAATTTAAAATTAATAAAATATATCTACAATTCTTAGTTGAAATTTATTATAAGATCAAAGACAATATTTACATTAAAAGGCTAATACAAATTATCTTGCACCAAAAAGATTAAAACATTTAATTGACCGTCAATTGTTGATCATCAAAATTATATTTAAATGTTATATAATTAAATAAAGTTGTAGATTAATTTTTTTTATTTTTAATATGCAATATATTTAAATTTAATTAAATAATATATGAATAAATATATAAAATAATTTAAAATGAAAATATCAGTAAATATTTAATTTTAAACACAATTTTTTACAAATTTATTTGAAAATAACATGTTCATTGAAATCAATTTGAAATTATAAAAAATAAAATTATATGAAAAAAGTCAAAATTAAATAATATATATATATATATATATATATTATCAATGCGCACGTCATAATGACCAAAATTTTTAGATTTTATTAAAAAGAAGTGAAGATATATAATACTAAAAAATATTAATTTTTTTTTAATTTTAACGAATTTTGAACGAATAAGGGACTAAAACGAAAAGCCTTTAGACGAGTAAGAGATCTGTGTGGGATGAGAACGGGTGAAAAAAAAAACATCATGCAATGTAATTCTGGTTGTCGGAGCCCAAAAGTATCATTAAAAAAAAAAAAAAAGGGAAGTAATGTTGGAATGGCTCAGGGTGGGACCCACAGCTTCGTTCGTGCCTGCTATTCAGATTCGAGTTTACAATCCCATCCCGTCTTCATCATTTTTTAAAAAAAAAATAAATAAATAATTGTGTTGGTGGTCACTGATCAGGCTGAGAATCGAAGCAAACGCGGTCCGACTGACACGATGGCAACGTACGTGGCAAACACAAACGATTCCACCGTAAAGGATTCCTCGTTTGGTTGGTTTGGATAAAACTAAACGAACTACTTACCCAATTAATCTAATTGAAAAAAATTGATTAACCAAATAAAAACTATATCATAAAATGAATTTCTGTTCGGGGAAAAAAGAGTAAGAGATCTGTTGCAATAACAGACCAAGAGCACAAAATTCAAATTAATTTAGAATTTAGAACTGATCGAAATAGAAAATTTGCAGTTCGCGTAAAACTTATTCTGCTGACGCTTTTTGCCCAAAGGGATGAGGAACATGAAGACATTTGTTATCGACATCGAAACGTTTTAAAAAAAAAACAATAAAAGATATAAAAGTAAATTTTAAACATTAATTTTCGGAGGACAATGGAAGAAGAAAAGGACACTTCTGAAGGAGTCCTCACTTTGATAGCTACACCTAAAGCGGGCGGAGCCGAAAAAGATCAGAAACATCCTCATTCTACGCGTTTCAAATGTGTGTGTCACTCATAGGGTGAAGCACGTCGACCGTCAACTAACCTTGGGGAAAATTAACTTTAAACAAGCATAGTTCGGACACATTTGTTTGTCAAACTTGGTCGAATTTTCCGCCCTGATGTAACCTGGATAATAAAAAAAAACATTTGTAATAAGTGGGATGTCACAATACAATCTACTTTCACGATTCAAATCTTGCTAAAACATTCACTTTTTGCTTCAGATTCAGAGGGGAAAGTGATGCACTGCACACAAATGAAGCAGCACACCTCAAAGGATGCTAACTTGTTCCCACTTTGCCGGATGAAATGACATCAATTTATGACAGCAACTATATATGCATTTGCCTAATCCAGACATGAACAGACTGGAACCCAACTTCCAACATACAATCTTTGATCTCTGGTAGTGACCACCTGAAAAAGGAGTTCAATTAGCACATTAACATTCCCCAAAATCCAAACAATGATGAGTAGAAATACGTAAAAAATAATGTATGCAGCATCAACTTTTAGTTATGCTCTTTGTTTGTGTACACCAAAATTTTAGCAAAGGTACGCTCTGTGCTGTCCTATGGCTCGATAAGTTAAAACTATCAATGCCTTGCAGGATACTGCATAAGCAAGTATTCCTAACTTCTTAATCTAAGCAGAAAACATCAAATAATAGTAGAATATTCTACCGTAACAAGAAAAAGAGAGGCAAATTTAACATAAATTCTTTTCAATGAGACCATCCACAAATTTAATGTGCAAAAAATAAGTTAACCAGAGAAAAAGTCAAGAAATACACTAATAACATGGTTTGAATTGCGAGAGACGCAAGACAACCCCACGGTCAGCCACATACATGTAAATGCATGATAAGGCACTTGCATTTATTCAAGTAAAAGTCAAGGCTTAGCCTAGGATTAGACCTCAAGTTCAATGTGAAACTAATAGTTGACAAGAGTATGGCAAAGAAATAGATTAAAAAAAAAACGATTGGAACTACTAGAGAAACAACAGAAACTTAGAGTCGCCACCTATATGTAAATGCATGACGAAGCACTTGCTTTTTGTCCAAATGAAAGTGAAGGCTTATCCTTGTCGTGCGGTTTATGATATCAAATTCCTCCTGCTCCCAAACATACTGTGGATAAGAAGAAAAACAATGAGCATGCTTTGACAAAAGCATATGTAGGTAATCTAGAAAAAACATGAAAATGAAAAACTAAACATCATAGGAAACAGTAAAATTTATGCCTCCTTTATGATTTTCCAAAAAACTTTGAGACAGATTAATGAGCTAAATGATAACAGGATCACTCCCAATAAAGCTAGATGCCAGAAATATTGAAAAGAAACTGCTGACATTCCCTTCTTAAACATTTCTGGACAGAACCTTATCTACAGCAAGCAGACAAAACAAAAGCATAATTAAACACAAGAAGATGGAAGTAAACAAGGTACCTGTAAGTTATAAGGATCTAGAAGTAGCCTTTGGAAAAAAAAATTGCGTTACTTTGTTTTTTGTGGCCAGCCAATTTTTAAAATATATATAATAAATCCATGTAGATTAAAATCAACAATTAGTACAACTTACTGTACAATTTGGAAATCTCCTATTCAGCCTCACCTCACATTCAGATGATGTCCCACCATATAAATTCACAACAAACATGCCACCATTACTGGATAAAAACTTAATAGAATTCTTAAAATATGACTAAATCGGGGCAATTGTGAATGCAACAACAGCTGTAATTGAAAGTGCAGATAAAGTCTCTAGGCGGTAGTGAGCCAATTTTTTCACACCTTAACAACCAACCTTGCCATTGTGGTCAAGTTTCTTCCCAGATATTATTTCACCTAGAATGTCCACAGCGACCAAGTTGGATGCAAGAGGATGCAAAACATTCCCATGAAAGAGGGATAAGCTGGAATACCTCTCCACTCCAATCTTGTCGACATTATTCTCCAAACACCAATTGAGTGCTTCAATATCTATGTCCAAACCAACAGCCGTTCGTCTTGCGTCACTCCGAAGCCACTCAGTGCTATGAATTACAAAACAGATAATATATCGGTTAATTGGTAATCAAACTACAACCTCGAATTTACATTACAATGCACACATTGCAGCACTTCGATTCTACAAAAAGGAGAAGCGGGGCGGTGGAAACAGCTCAAAATTTTGGCAGTTACAAATATAAAACGGAGCATAGCATACAAGCCTAAGAAGTGCAGTCCCACAAAAATCTTCTCGCAAGTGCAATGGCATCCTCCCTCCAACATACATTAAGAAGAACTTCTGCAGATAGCTGATGCCCCCTTTTGGCGACTGCAATAAACGAAGAAAGCAAGCTTTACACTCAAAAACAATAATAAAAAACCAAGAGTACCCATGGCAAATTTTGCAACCACTTCATATATATTTAAAAAAAAATATATGTGTAGAGCAATCAAAGGGTTACCTGCACAGACTTTTGATAACGAGAGAACTTTGAAGAAGAATCTAAGCACAAGCTTGAAAAGGAAGACTCATCGTCTCCTCCATCGCTTTCATCGTCTGCTCCGCCTCCTCCATGTTCGGACAGCTCGGGACTGTAAGCGGAGGATGGTAGAGCGTCTGCACTTCCATCGTCTTCAAGGTTCGCAGTGTTAGTATAATGGCACCGGCCTCTATCTTGCAGGTGTTGGTTTCAACTTCTTCCCATGTTTCCCCATGGATTACACTGCTTCGTCAACGTCCCAGACTCAAAAAGGACAACTTTTTTCGAAAAGATTCGTCCCTTTCTATTTTTGCGTCAGTATGAAGGTCGAACGAAGGTCTTATGGGAGGACGGTACCCGCGGCAGCTGGCAGACGTCCGTGGCCGGGAAGTGTCGCCGGCGGCGGCGGCCATGGTATGTCTTTGCTGTTGAGTGGGAGGAGGGGATTGGCGTGGGCCTTCAGATTTGAGAATGGGCCTTGTTTCGTTATCAATAAAGCCTATGGGCCTTGATGTTAGCTTCTCCAAAAGTATTGACCCACAACTGAGGTCAATGGCCATGGTTAGAGGTGAGCTGGTATCGTTAACTGACCAATCCGAAGTCATTTCTGTGGTTCGGTTTGATTGTAATTTTGTTGCAATTTGGTCGGTC
Source organism: Piper longum (assembly GCA_032619315.1). NCBI lineage: Eukaryota > Viridiplantae > Streptophyta > Magnoliopsida > Piperales > Piperaceae > Piper > Piper longum. The sequence continues at coordinate 9,158 of JAVDBV010000843.1, forward strand.
TGGTCGATTTTTTGTCGAAACTAATCAAATCAAATAAATCAATAAATAGAAAAAAATCTTATTTGCATCTTTTTTTTTGTAAAGTGCCTTTATTTCTAGTTATTATCATGATGTGTAACAAATATTTATTAAATCGTTATTTTAATTTAATTTATTGAAAATCATCTATTTATATATGTGTAAGAAATAAAAGTTTAATATATTATATATTGAATACATAGTATTTAATGTCTTAAATTAGAACATTATTCATGCAATTTTTTATGATAACTTTGTAACTACCTTCTAAATGTGTGCTAATAATTTTTTTATTTTATAAATAAATTTTAAGACTAATTAAAATAAACACTAAGGAATAAACAATACTAATGATAAAAAATATCATTTATCATTTTGGTTTGTTTGGTTAGAGTTTAATTAAAACCAAACTAAACTAAATTAGTTCGGATTAATTATCTATTGTAATTTGGTTTTTGTTTGGTTAACCAAACTACTTTAATTCGGTTAATTGGGTAAGTGATTAGCCAAATAAATAGGAAGAGCAATCAACTTTATTAAATCTCATATATTAAATCTCGTATACATGAGCTCACCATTTAAGGTATATTAATTTAAGTTGGTCTCGCTCTCTCGCTCTTTATAATCTGTGGATTAGTGTAAAAATAAATGATTAGAGGATTTATAAATTTTCAAATCAATCTAGTAACTCTTTCATCTTAATTTCCTAAATAATTATAATGAAAATATTAATTTAAACTATTTTCAATCTAGTAACCCCTTCTTTGTAATTATTTAACACGTAGCCCATTTCTCTTAATTGATACAAAGAATGACCCCTTTTTTTTGTAAAGAACTCTTGATTTTGTTATGTCTATCACTTAAATTTATTTTATATACGAAAAATTATAATTAGGGAAAACTATTTTCATTATTGATGACAAATTAAAATTTCAAAGTTAGAGACAACGTGCAGATAATATGATAGAATATACATATTTAATTTAAATTTTTTAGTTTTAATTTACTTTGAGGAAAAGTCTACGAGTATAAGTAAATTGAAATCAGAATTCTAAAAATTGATTAAAATTTTATTTCTTAATATCTAATTAACATAAAATTTGTACTTCTTTTTAACATAAAATTAAATTTATGTTTACAGCTGTAATACAATGGCACCAGTCTCTGCCTTGCTGGCGTCGCGTTGACTTCTTTCCATGCTTCCCCACGTTATGGATTAAACGTTTTCATCAACTTCCCAGCGACCAAGCTTGGAAGTTAGTTGTTGAAAAGTTTCGGTTGGCAAAGACTTTGTGAAAATGTCAACAATTTGATCTTTAGTGGAAACATGCCTCGTCTCAAGTTTCTGAGAAGAATTTGATTATACGAAGAATTTGATTACATTGCTCAAAAGAGTTTGATTACGGCAATCGAGGGTTTTATACATACATGACTTGAGCAACAAGTCTCTCAACGTTCCTAAATTTAAACCAACAGACAATTACATAAGTACCCTCAATAATATCCTTATACATTAACAGTTTCATCGTTGCAACCTGCTCTCGAATTTAATGATGATATGACCAGTTTCAATGTCTTTGTTCGAGCATGAAAGACAGAATTCACTGAGCGGTGAAGTGTACTGATGTTATCACATTATAAAACATGTATATTTGAGCTCAACATTATGAGATTTAAGTCAGCCATGTAGTCTCAATTGCATTAATAGCCATTGCACGATACTCAGTTTCTGTGAGGGACCTCACAATTGTAGTTTGCTTATTAGCATTTCACGAATTTGAATTGACACCAAGTCGAGTACAACACTAGTATTCGACCTTCGAGTTTGCTTGCAGCCAGCCCAGTTTGAATCAGAAAAACCAGATAACTCCAAGGGAGAATTGGGTACAATATGATGACCAACATCAATGGTACCTTTCAAGAATAGCAGGGTTCGTTTAACCATTTGATAGTGAGAAGCAGTTGGCTCACTAATACTAGAATATATGTAGTAGCATTAGGTTGGTTCACTAATTTAAATTCTTCTACCCAAGTTAGGTTGAACAGTAAAAACTAATCTGTATTTTGTCCTATCAGATATCCCACGATCTCAGTTTTCAGATCAAGCAGGAACAACGGTTCTAAAAAAACACTTAGAACACCAATGCTAGAATTCCAGAGAAAAGAAAAGCTTGAGATGGAATGCATAAACCAGCAAGAAGAGCCCGGTGGCGAGGCCAATACACAGCCAAGCAGAGAGTGTGCATCAAGCTCTCATGGTGAAGAAAACACTGGTTTTGGATCGCTAAACCCTAGAGCTCCAAAGCTCTGATACCATATTAAAACCCTCAATACCAGTGTATTTTTCATTTCAAAGAGTTTACGTACATGGAGATCAGAAGGAGTAAGGACGAAGTAAGACAGCAGAGCAACCGACAAAATACATATTAGATTTTACTGTTCAACCTAACTTGGGTCAAAGAATTTAAATTAGTGAACCAACCCAATGCTACCATATATTATATTATGTTCGACTCAAGGTTTACCTAAGAGCACACTTTCCTTAAGCTCGACTTGAAACTCAATATTATTTATTAAATAATATATATTATATATTCTTAAATAATTATTTATATATAATGTAAAAAATAATAATTGAAATATGTTAGATAATGATTTTATATTGTATAAACAAGCTATTTGATGTATAATTCATATGGAGTCGAAATAACTAATCCTTCAAAACTAATTTTATGTTAAATTATATAAAAGAAAAATATAAATAAATAAAATTCAAGCTCAGCTTAAACTCATCTTGATTCAATACTTACTAAACTTGATTTATATTTGTAGAAAAATGAGCCAAATTTGATCAGCCAAAATTTGACTCGCGCAGAAAGTACCCAAATTCTTTAGTATGTCCACAAGGGCCATTGGAATCAAATAGTATGGTTACCCATGATTGAGAATTTTTTAATGCGATGTTAAGGTCCATTTAGTTGGTATAAAAATAGTACAAATTACATAAAAATTTTAAAATAATTGGTCTTATTAAAAGTAGATAAATTTAATAAAATTTATCTATAAGAGAATATTAATTAATTAATATTACATTTATGTATGAGCATAAAATATCCGTGAATACTTTTGAGTAGGACACTCTAGTGCAATTAATTTTATCCATTTTTTAATTTCAAGAGATAATTTTTTTTTGTATACACGAAAACACAAGAGTGACCCATTAGATGAGAATCATAATTAATTTAAATATAAAACATAATAAATATTTACTATTTTTTCTTAAAAATCTATTACATATATACTTAGTAAAATTGGCCATTTAAAATTTTCATATCATTTACATCTACTTGGTACTAACCAAGCGGAGCTTTAGTTTTTTATTATCTTACATACATCATTGAAAGAATATTACCATATGCAATCGTGCTTTGAGGGGGAATCGTCGGTCCGGCTAGATCAGTGACCAATGAGAAGTTGCACGAGAAGAACCCAAATCAACAGAACAAAAGCTCACATGAAACAGGTTAGGAGCTGCATTACCAATAAAAAAAACCAAAACAAAATCTTGTATGGTGAAGTTCCTTAAAAAAGAGATTTTCCGCCCAATAGTCAACCGCTTTAGCGCCCTCAACAACAAACCCAGTTACAAAAATAGTAACAAGCGCATTGCTTTGTTCGACTCTATGAATAAGTCCGCAAAGGGATTCCTTGATCTTTTCCGAAAAAATTTAGTTTAACCTAACCGAGTTGAAATTTCAGATATCTCAATTGCGCATCTGTGAAAAAATAAAAATCAACTCTTGAAATTCGAATCAGCAGCACCAAGCCAGCTGAACCAGGGGAGATAATGACCGTTAAATTATGACATTCTCAACTCCATTCGCTGAGCCTTTTTCTTCTCATCATATACTTCACCTGCATATAAAATATGTCAAATATCAAAAAGTTTTTACATCTACCAAGTTAAAGCACATTGCCTGGCCTGTTTAACACTTTTTCCCGTATGAAAGGTAGAAATATCTGGCATATCTAGCGATTCTTGATCAAAGCTGATTATAATGCTAAAAAATCCGCACCGGCAGAGGCTGTCATTAACAGGTAGCTCATGATTTCTCCAATCCCAAAGAAGCAGCTTTCCCCAGGTGGCCTTTCGCATTAGCTGCAACATGGGCAAACGTGCTCTTCAAAATTCCAGACTCCAACTCTGTAGCAGACTTCTTGATCTGGAAATATTTAAGTAGAATATGAACCATATAATTTAGAGCTGGAAGACACTGCATTCATTAGTCTTAAATAATGTTATTTGCAGAGCATTCTATAAGTAATTATCTACATGTGGGAGCAAGTACCCGCTTCACAGCCTACCAAAAGGGCGCGTAACCTTCTGAATTCATAAAAGCTTTGCTCATTCAATATTGAAAAGGCAAGAAAGATAATCATATTTAACAAAATGGACAAAGAAATGATCCACGACATCATTCAATTTATAGTTGCGTTTGCAACGTCTAATGTTAGATAGCCACACAGCTGATATATCAGGATGCAATCAAATGAGTGTTCAATAATATAAGAAAATGCATTTCATAATTTTTCATATTAAAGGAGTATAATCTGCTTTATAAACTGTACAAACAATTTGCCATATAAAATTGACAAGTCAGATTGCATAATATTAACAATATTTCATAATGTCTAACATGTAAGTAAATTTGATCATCAGATCACACTGATACAAATTACAAAGAGAGTTAGTTACACATAACACCAGAAAATGATCAGATCACACTGATACAAATTACAAAGAGAGTTAGTTACACATAACACCAGAAAATGAACATACCGCTGTGAGCCGTTCCATGTGAATATCACTTGCTAGCTGCAAAGGCCCGAGGCAGTACAAAATACCAAATCAGTTTGAAGCAGAAGTAAAAAAAAACAAACAAACAAATTGCCCCACCATTATTTTCACAGAAGGTTAATACCGGCTTCTTATAGCTTTTAATCTCATCTCCACTGAAGCCAGGTAAAGTCATGTTCCAGTTTCTCTCTACAAGAAAGAAAATTTTGGATGGATAAATGTGAGGAATATAACCATCAGTACCATGAGAAAGTAAATGGTTAGCTAACTTGCATGAATGCTAACCTAGGTGTAGGAGAATATCCTTTGATTCCATAGTGGTAGATTTTCGATGCTTGGCCAGTGAACAGGCAAAAGTTGTGATCTAAAAAGCCCAGCAACATTGAGAGCGAGGAAATCACTTACATACTAGAAATGGGTAATAAAAATGCTTTAGAGAAATAACATACAGATTCAACAAAATCTTCAGCAATATCAACAAGAATGTCCTCTACTTCTGGGTCCAACTTTTCAGATGGACAAATCTGTCAAAATAAAAGGCTGATCAGAGTAGTAACACAGGTCAAGAAGAAACACAATAAAGCCTCCACATAATTAACTGACCTGAGTTACTAGCTCATGGATGCTTCGCTTGCTTAAAACATGAGTTCCATCATCAGCTGGTTCATTACTAGTGATGGTAGGATGACTAACCTGAAACATACCACGTTGCGCATTCACAATGACTGATATTTGATTTGCAAGTACAGGAGCTCGTATAGACTGTTGCTGTGGAGATACTCCTTGTGGGGCTATTGGAGTGTCGTATTGTTGGCTATACTGCTCAGAGGAAGGCTGAGGCTTCCTATGAGGCTGTTGCTGTTGTGGTGTAGGTGGCAGTTGTTGGTTTGAAGAGGTAGGAACTGAATGCATAAGGTGAGGAGTTTGTGCACTGTGATTAATTATGCTTTGTGGTCTCACCTGAGGTCTAAAAGAAGATGATGGTACAGAATTTGTTTGGATTTTCTTTGCTTGGCCTGACACCCATGGTGGTTGAGGAATTTGTGAACCATAGGAGGTAGCAGATGAAATGGAACCAGGAGTGCCAATGGCCCTCTCAACTTTCCGTGGTTCTGAAATTTCTTCCAGAAGAAGAGATAATTAGAATAATGATAAAAAAGTATCAAATTCCTTATAAAAGTTACTCTATTGACTATCAAGAGTATAAATTAAGAATTTGAGCAGTTGCTATTTATGAAAGGAAGCACTCATTAGATCACAGATGCAAACCAACAAAATCAAGGAGTGCACTAGTACTGATGCAAACTAATGGAATTTAGGGCAGGCCCTAGCTTAGAGATGACCAAGGATAATGATACCCAACTCATGGCAGAGGACATACATCAATGTGGACCCAAGACAATTGATCCCTTTAAATCATAGCCAAAATTCATCAGAACATTTAAAGGGCGTTCACTGTACATGTGAGTTTTGTATGATTTGTAGCTGAAATGCGTTCATCCCCTACTTTGGAGGGTAAGCATTTAACACCAAGCGAAATACTTCAAACCCCAAGAAGTGTAAGGTGCAGATCTACAATTATATGCCATTTTGACCATCGTTCAGAAGACCACGATTGATATGTTTGGATTGAGTCCAAACTAATGATTGATCCTAAAATTTACACTCCACTCACTGGTGAATATTTTGTTGCGGCTTGCTGTGCTTCATAAAGCACTAGTACAAAATACCACTTCATCTACATTGAACTACACGTCTAGGAAAAAACTCTTAAACCACTGAACTACACGTCTTAGGTGAAAAATCTTAAACCACACACTTACTTGGGATGATAAAGATGGATTAGCTAGTTGCGCTTGGGATAGAACTGGTGGTTGCGTGGCTCTCTGCTGCTGCAGGCTAGAGGCACTCCCAGGTCGCATCTGAGAGTCTGGGCCCATCGAACCAAGGATGCCAATAGTTTCATCGCCATGGAGGGGTGGCCGTGGCTGAGAGTTTTGAAGATAAATATTTGAGTTCGGAATTCAGAGGGCATAGCTTCTGACATACACAAATTTTCCACCAAAAACTAAAAAAAGCTCAAAATTCCTCATAGATCATCAGTTTCACTTCCCACCCAAACCATTTTGGAAACAAAGAAAATGAGACCTCTAAAAGCAAGTTTTATACGGTCGTCTTTTAAACAGAGTAGTAGCTAAGATGCACCTATATCAAAACCCCAAATCAAATAAACTTATTCATTCCTTCAAATCACGCATTCCCAAACACAGAAACAGCAAGATGCAGTAAAGGAGATTCAAATTCACAGGAAACGACCACTTGTTTCTCATAATTTCAACGAGACAAGGACTACTGATACTACCACACCAATGCATTTGAAAGATGTCGAAGACCAAAGAAATACTTTGACATGCTAGTAGCGGAATAAAAATTGCTCAAAGGATGACAACCTGCGAACCCGAATTCGAAACGGCTTCCGATATAGTAGCCGGAGTTCAGGAGAACCCGCCCAACGGCTGATTGAACGACCCCGGCCCGTACGCCGAGAAAGACCCACCGGCCGGCTGGGTGGGACTCATTGTAGCCGATACCCCTAGCGCCACCATCCCGCGTTGAACAATAGGCGCGGTTGACGGCATCGTCGACGTCGCCGAAGATGACGATGATGAAGAAGAAGAAGCCATCGAAGAAGAAGCCACGGGTGTATGCGGCGTGCAGTGAGTGAAGGGTTCGGGATTGGGATTCGGCGTTGGCGCTAGCGATGAGGCCGGATTGGGGGCAGAGGCGGGGGCGGGGACCGTCGCCGGGGACGAAGAAGAATAGAGGGGAGGAGGCTGGTCACCGGCCGGAGTAGCGGCGGCGGAGGTGGCCGGAGCGGCCGCGGCGGCGGACGCCGGAGCCGAGGATGCATCCATGGCTAACTGGTGTTCTTTTGTGAGAAAGTCCAACAAACTCGGGACTTTGTATTTGTCAATGGGCTGGGTAGTTAAGCCCATGGGTCAAGTGCTCGATCCGTTATTGAGCATGAAGTAGTGGGCTAACAAGCCTTGTGATGGGCTATTTGACGTTGGCATTCATTTTTATTTTAAAATAAGTAAATAAATTAAAATAAAGAGTTCAGTACAAAACCAAGAGTCCTTCGTGTAACAAAATTACAGCTGACAATTCCTGCAAATTTCTCCCTCATGAGCTAACTAGACATGATCTACAAAAACAATGCAAACTTTGACACAGTTTATATATATATATTTTTGGATTTTTGTTGAGACAATTGACAGCGAAGATGTTGCCCAATCCTTCCCAACTACGATTCGAACCTAGACCAGTGAGTTAACAGCATACCGTTCACATGGAGTTCAACTCCCATATTCAACGCATGACCAATAATAACCAGAAGCTCATCTTCATATCTCGTTTAATAGTTATTATATATCAAAAAAGTAAAATGGAATAGTCAAGAAGCAAGGCGTTAGCCTTTTGTGCTAAAAGAAGCAAAGCTTATTCGTAATAAAAATGCCTATTCGCCCTTCTAGCTTTGCGCTTGTATGCGCTAAGGCATCGGCTACCACTCTGGCTTCGCACACAAGCCTGCTAAATAATGGGGTCATTTTGTTGCGTTGGAAAGTACTCACAGTGCTACGATAAGGGGACACATCAGAAAGAGGATCCCGTCTTGAGTAGAGAACTTTTTGTCTGATATATATATATATATATATATATATATATATATATATATA
>JAVDBV010000844.1:0-15505 GCA_032619315.1 Piper longum
ATTTAAAATGTTGTATTTTTCCTTGTGGGCAGTCTGGTTGGCCTGAGCCCAGATTCGACCACCATGCATCTAGTGCAACTGGGGTCAAGGAATTGACTCAGTCCGACACGGACCGCACCCTTCAAGATAAATAATAGACACGGTGGCTGGATCCATCGGTGAACAAACGGACAAGGTGGTAGGATCCATCGGTCAACAATCAGACATGGTGGCAGGACCCATCAGCCGATAATAGACACGGTGGCTGGATCCATCGGTCAACAAACAGACATGATGGCTGGATCCACTGGTCAACAAACAGACAGGGTGGCAGGATCCATCGGTCAACAACCGAACATAGTGGCAGGACCCATCAGCCCATAATAGACACGGTGGCTATATCCATCAGTCAACAAACCGACACAGTGGCAGGATCCATCGGTCAACAACCGGACATGGTGGCAGAACCCATCAACCGATAATAGACACGGTGGCTGGATCCATCGGTGAACAAACGGACACAGTGGCAGGATCCATCGGTCATCAACCGGATATGGTGGCAAGACCTATCAGCCGGTAATAGACATGGTGGCTGGATCGGTCAATAAATAGACACGGTGGTAGGATCCATCGGTCAAAAACCGGACATGGTGGCAAGACCCATCAGCCGATGATAGACATGGTGGCTGGATCCATAGGTCGACTAACAGATATTGTGGCATGAACCATCAACCGGTAATGGACATGTTGGAATGGACCCAATAGCTTGGAATATAGATAGTGAGAGGGACTTTATTGACTTGTTTTATTTAATTATACAACTTAGTGTTTTAATCACTAACTCGGAATTGCCTTCGCAGGTTAGCAGTTGGAACTAAAGATTAAGAGACGACTGACTGGTTCTTTAACCAACTCAGGTGGCGAGCAGATAATAAGCGGGCATCCTTTTTATTTTATTTGAGTTATAAATGTAACATATTCATGTAACATATTAAGTAACACCCGGTCAAGTTAGGGCTGGTCGTTATAGAGTTGGTTTGTTAAATTTTGATTAACATCTGGCCAGTGAGGCCCACAATATTGTGAAAAGGCGGGTCATTACAAGTGGTATTAGAGCACGGTTTCCCACTAGCTCACATCATATGACTCAAGTACCATGTTGAAAAGTCTAGTCATTATCTTTTCCCATTGTTGAATATTAATTATTTAACAAATTTATTCGCTAACATGACTAAGTCATTACTTAAAAGTAAAACACATATTAATGAGCCATAATGGGAAAAAAAAATCTTTGACTCTTCAGATGGCAGGTACCTGTAGACAGTAAAGTTGATCAGCACAGTCAGACTTGAACAAGGATAATGTGTTGGGCCAGATTCTGACGGCCATAGAGGGACTAGCGCAGGCTTTAGAAAATACAAATTCTGTGGTTCAGAATATGGTTCAGCGGTTACCAGGAGTAGTAGCAGGGAATGGAGCCTTAAACTCGGCAGCGGGTCCTAATAACGTCCCAAATGGTGATTTGGGGAGTGCCCAAGGGCGGGTAGGGTTTGCTGACTCGGGCGAGCGAGGGGAGCATCCAAACCCAGTGCCACCGGTAGTCCAACAAGTGGTGCCGCCAGCTGTGGATTATAGTGATCGTTACATTGTAGAAAAGTTCCGGAAGAATGGAGCCGAGGTATTCATTGGAGAGACTGATCTAATAAAGGCGGAGAGCTAGATAGATATTACTGAAAAAGTGTTTAGAGGTCTATCTGTGCCACGCCACCATCAAGTGAGGTTGGCAACATACATGCTTCAGGAGGAAGCATCTTACTGGTGGAAATCCGTGGAAAAGACCACCTTTTATCGCCGAGAGATCTCATCCATCTCATGGGTAGAATTTGTAACAGCTTTCAATGGACAGTACTTTCCAGAGTCCGTTGTGAAAAAGAAAGCACTGGAATTCGCTACTCTAGCCCAGAGGGAAGTTTTGGTCCAGGAATATGCCAAGAATTTTTTTGCAGTTGGAACGTTTTGTATCTGGGATTCTGGCAACTGACAAGGCTATATTCTTCTGGGGGTTGAAGCTAGAAGCGAGGAGTAGGGTTGCTATGGGGCCAAGAGGCACTACAACCGAAGTGTTTGAGGCAGCCATTACTCATGAATTGGTGTACGAGCATGGTCGTGCACAGAAATAGGGGACGGCTACTATGCAATATAGGAATGCCAACCAGGGTAGTAGCAAAAACCGGTCTGCAGAACACCAACAGCAGAAGAATATCGATGGGAATCGAAAAAGGAAGTTGCAGGAGATTTCACATCGACTATGTAAATATTGCAGCAAGATGCATTCAGGGCCATGCAACGAGCCCCGTCAGTACTACAACTGGGGAAGGACGGGGCATATGTAAAAGGAGTACCGTCAGTCCCTGAAGCAACAACAGGAGCAGCCTGAGAAGGGGAAAGCACTAGCTCCTATTCGCTATCCGACACCTGCAAAACCGGTGGAAAAAGGGAAGGCGAAACTTTATGCGGTTGAAATAGAGGAAGCTGAGGAGGATGACCACACAGTTCGAGGTAAAATTTTGATTCAAAGTAATAGTGTGGATGTTTTATTTGACTCTAGCTGAACACATTCATTCCTTTCATCCCGATTAGTTTAAGAGTTTAGGAATCCAAAAATCAGCATTAACCAAAACTTAAAGAGTCACTACTGCAACTGGACATAGTGAGGTCACAACATAAGGAGTAACTAACCTATCCTTGGATATACAAGGGAAACCCTATGTGTGGAATTTTATCTTGTATGGGGTAAAAGAGTTTGATGTACTGTTGGAAATGGACTGGTTGTCTATAAACCATGCTTTCCTTGTCTGTAAAGGGAAGAGAGTAGTGACAAAACCTTGCAAGTGTGAGATGGGGGTCATTTTCCAAGGGTCATTGCATGATCCTCCTCCTTGTATCATGTCAATCAATGATGCAATCGAGTGGTTCGGTGAGGATTGTCAAGCTTTTTTGGCTATCTAAGGGTAGTCTGTGTCCAAATCCAAAGAGATATCCGTGATTCCAGTGGTAGAGGAGTTTCTGGACATATTCCCAAACTAACTTCCAGAGTTACCTCCTAAGTGGGACGTGGAGTTTGTCATTGACCTAGCACCTGGAGTAACACCAATTTCTAAAGCACCATACCGCATGGCTCGAGCTGAACTCAAGGAGTTAAAGAGTCAACTGGAAGAGTTGTTATAGGCAGGTTTCATCTGGTCAAGTACTTTACCGTGGGAAGCCCCTGTTCTTTTTGTAACGAAGAAGGATAGCTCATTTCGACTGTGTATTGATAGTCAAGAATCGGTACCCCTTACTGAGGATTGATAACTTATTTGATCTGCTGAAAATAGCCGGAGTATTTTCTAAAATAGACTTGCGGTCCGGATATCACTAAGTGCGAGTAAAGGAATCAGAGTGACGCAGCGGAAGCGTGGTGGATTGGAAAGAAGAGGGATATGGTGGATTTGTTTCTTAGTGTCAGACATGCCAACTGGTGAAAGCCCAACATCAACTACCCGGTGGATTATTACAACCTTTAGAAATACCTACCTGGAAATAGAAGTGTGTCACATGTGATTTTATTACCAAACTCCCAAGGACTCTGAAAAGACATGACTCTATATGGGTGGTTGTGGACCGTCTGACTAAGGCAGCTCACTTTATTCCCACAAAATCAATAAGGATGGCGGAATACTTGGCAGAATGGTACATCAATAACATTGTCATGGTACATGGAATTCCAAAGGAGATAGTCTCTGATAGAGATCCCCTATTCACTTCACATTTCTAGGAAGCTTTCCAAAAAGCTATGGGAACCCAAATCAATTTAAGTACAACATATCATCCCCAAACTGATGGTCAGAGTGAGAGGACTATTCAAACTTTGGAAGATTTGTTGAGAGCTTGCATCCTTGAATGGGGAGGAGATTGGGAGAAACACTTAACCTTGCTTGAATTTACCTATCATAACTCTTATCAAGTCAGTATAAGAATGACACTGTTTGAAGCCTTATACGGTAGGCCCTGCAGATCTCCATCATCCTAGTTAGAGTCTACCGAGGCAGTCATAGTCGGGCCAGAGATGGTGAGAGATGCAGCTGAAAAAGTGCAACTTATTCAGCAAAGGATTTAGGCAGCTCAGGATCGACAGAAAAGCTATGTTGATACTCGAAGGAGGGGCCTAGAGTTCCAAGTTGGGGAGTTTGTCTACCTAAAGATATCACCAAGGAAAGGAGTGATTAGATTTAGAACATCAAGGAAGTTAAAGCCAAGATTCATAGGACCATTTCCAATCCTAGATCGAGTTAGAAATTGTACATATAGTTTAGCGTTACCACCAATCCTTGATGGCGTACACAATGTTTTTAATGTGTCAATGCTAAAGAAATATGTACGAGATGAAAATCATATTATCACAAATTTTGCAGACTTAGAGCTGCAATCGGATTTAACTTACGAGGAAAGGCCGATTCGCATCTTGGCAAGAGAAACTAAGACACTCTGGAACAAGGAAATTCCTTTTGTAAAAGTATTATGGAGATATCAAGGATCAGAGGAAGCAACATGGGAGACTGAACAAGAAATGGCCACGAAATACCCTAGCCTGTTTGAAACATAAAATTATTGTAATTGTAGTAACATGAACTGATCCCAAAGAGGTACTTAATGATGTTATCCTGTTAATGCTATGATCGTTCGAGGACGAAATATTTCTAAGTTGGGGATATTTTAAAAACTCGAAAAAAAAAAATCGACGCGGTAGGACCGAACGTTGGAAAATTAATATTTCCATTTAAATTATTTACCTGCCACCCGTTTATTTATTAATTACTTAGTCAAGTGTAAGGTATTATTTACCTGATTAAGTATCATTTAACCGGTTAAGTGAACCATATCAATTACCCGTTTAATCGGCTAAGTGAAATACGGGCGAAAGGTTGTCTTAACATAACCTAGCCGTCATTTCATTATATTAGGAGAAGGGGGGGGCGTCATTCTCATTTTCTTCTTCCTCTTCCAGAGCCGGCTTCTTCTTCACTTGGGTATCTTCCTCACTCGTGTCAACCATGATTTGTGTTAACGATGTTGCCACTTCAACTCATCACTAGCAAGCCTCTGTCTCGTCCCCGGCCGTCGGACCGGTGCCCCCATGACCACCTCGTGGCCAGCTTTCGAGTCATAACTCCCACGACCACTGGCACCACCACAGTCGCTGCCTACGGCGGAGTTTATGGAGCCGGTTTACGCTGCCGCCGCCACTGTTTGAGCCGTATTCCGGCGCCGGCGAGCCAACACCTGCCGGTCCGACCACCCTAATGGCTTATACACATCTATATATACATTTTGAGACCACCCATGATTGTCGCCGTGGCCGTGATCGCCGCTGGCGACGCCACCACCGACGACAGCAACAACTCACTGTTTTGGCCAAATTTTTGCCAGGCCGTAGCTGGACTCTATCGGTCGTCACCTTCAACACCTCCGCCGTCACGCCCTCTTTTGATTGTGACAAACGGTGCCACCAGCCGCGCCGCCGTTGACACTTTCCGGTGACGGGAGAGGCAGCTCTCTGCCCGACCCGTTTACCCGTAACTGGTATTCGGGTCTGTTTGCCCATTTTGTATCCGCCTGTTGACGTCCATGTTCACCTGGCTAGTCCAAGTCCGCCAGTCTCCAGACCATGTCCAGTTCAGGTCGCTAACCAATCCAACCCATTTTTCAACCGGTTTGGTTCAGACCATTCGGGTTGATCTGGTTCAACTTGGTTCGGGGTGGTTCAGCTCGTATTCGCTCGTTTCTCGACCGTTTTTGGTAACTCGAAAACCTTTACATAAGTTTATATGCATATTCACATAGTTTAACATGATTATATGTTATGATGAATTTTTTTAATTATTATTTTATTAAATTATTTAATTATTATTTGATTTATTAAATTGTCAAATTTTTATAAAGATAGAGATATTAATCATTTAGTTGCATGCATTGTTACGCGAATAAAATTATACTCATGTATAATTTTATGTTCTTATTCATACTAGGATTATTGACTTCAGCTTTGGGATTACGTACAAGCTAACGAGGTTCGTATAATTATTTAAAATATTGTACTTTTTTTTGTAAGCAGTCTGGTCGGCCGGAGCCCATATTCGACCACCATGCATCGAATGCAACTGGGGTCAAGGAATTGACTCAGTCCGACACTGACCGCACCCTTCAAAATAAATAATAGACACGGTGGCTGGATCCATCTGTCAACAAACGGACATGGTGGCAGGATCCATCGGTAAACAACCGGACATGGTGGCAGGACCCATTAGCCGATAATAGACACGGTGGTTGGATCCATCGGTCAACAATCGGACTTGGTGGCAGGACCCATCAGTCGATAATAGACACGGTGGCTGGATCCATCGGTCAACAAACGGAAATGGTGGCAAGATCCTTCGGTTAACAACCCGACATGGTAGCAGGACCCATCAGCCGATAATAGACACGGTGGCTGGATCCATCAGTCAATAAATAGACACGATGGTAGGATCCATCGGTCAACAACCAGACATGGTGGCAGGACCCATCAGCCGATGATAGACACGGTGGCTGGATCCATCAGTCGACCAACGGACATGGTGGCATGAACCATCAACCAGTAATGGACATGTTGGAATGGGCCCAATAGCTAGGAATATAGATAGTGAGAGGGACTTTATTTACTTGTTTTATTTAATTATACGGCTTAGTGTTTTAATCACTAACGCGGAATTGCCTCCTCAGGTTAGCAGCTGGAACTAAAGACTAAGATACGACTGGGTGGTTCTTCAACCATGTCAGGCGGCGAGTTGATAGTAAGCGGACTTCCTTTTTATCTTATTCGAGTTATAAATGTAGCTATGAGAAATGGTCTGAGACTGTGGGATAGATATTTCATACATTGCAATATGATACATGTGCCATTTTGTTAAGTTAGAAATGCTAGACTTATTTACCTTATTATTATTCATGTAACATATTAAGTAACACCCTGTCCAGTTAGGGCTGGTCGTTACAGGGTTGGTTTGTTAAATTTTGAGTAACACCTGGCTAGCGAGGCCCACAATATTTTGAAAAATGGCGGGTCGTTACAACATTACAATCATTGAGATTGAGTGTGGAGCAATTGAACCAAATGAGATGTTAAAGTTGCAGCAATTTCTTATATCCTTCAATGACAATGCCTTAAGATGGTTTAATAACCACCCTCCCGGATCAATTAGTCTATGGGATAAGTTTGTTGAACAATTCACAGAACATTTTTAGTCAATGGAAATCCCAGTGAAGATAGAACACTTACGACAGTGTCGGAGAGAACTAGGTGAGCAGTTTGCGACATATTTGAAGAGCTTTAGAAGCCTAACATCTCAAATTAAAGAGACGCCCGATATTAAGGAACTTGTAAAGATTTGTGCAATGAATGCCAAACCGGTTACTTGGTTCTTAAGTAGCGAGCAATGCAACACTTTTTAACAACTCTTTGAAATGGTGTTGATCTTCGAGGAACTTGGAAGGGTTTCTGCTTCCTTGAAGAATGCCAAGGCATCAACCAATGCTGTCACTGAACTCGGTGAGCAAGGTCGGGAAAAACAATAAAGGAACAACAACGAAGCGTAAAAAGTCATGCCCCAACAATGGCGCGAATGGAGGAATATATTGGATTATACCTTCAATGTTGGAGTTACTAAAAGGTGGTTCAATGTTTTGGTTAAGGAAAGTTTACACCATGGACACTAAAGAATCCACAAAAGTGGGAGGACGAGAAGTTAGACAATTTTTGCCGATAACATCAAATGGTTTTCCATCCAAGAGTTAAATGTCAGAACATAATGGAAAAAATTCAAGAATTTTTCAACAAAGGAGAAATCAAATATAAAGCCAACAACCAATGTTATGACAGCAAGTCATTTGACCTCACCGTTGAAGGTGTAAGACAAAGGAAAAGAAAAAGATGAAGTAAGCAAAGGAGCCCGAGGAAGAGAAGTTGGAAAAGGAAAAGCAACCTGAAAAAAATGAAAGTAATAAGGAGGAGGCTCCTTTGAGTTCAGCGAAAAAAGGAAAGAAGGCTTCCTCTCCTCCCACACTAAAAAATGGAGTTGTTCAAACGACAATTGTGAAAAAGTTAAGGAAGATACCCGAGTTAATGCACATGTTTGACGTGTTGCACTTTTCACCAATTGCTCGGTTCATAATTGAACAAGCCTTGTCATAATTTGCAATTAGAAATGGAGAATATAGTTTCTTTATAAACTCAAATAGAATAAAAGACTACATCACATATGTAAAGTACTTGGGACATCCTTTGCCTGTTTTAACTTGAGTAAATAAGGAACAAAGATCCCGTACTAACCCATCTTGGCCACATGGAGATGATACTTTACCAATGCCAGCTGGAATCATCACTTTCTCCAACGACGATTTATGTTACCCTAAGCCAAACCACAATCGACCATTGTTTGTTAGTGTGGAACATCGAAACAAACTTGTTCAATGTTCACTTGTGAATCAAGGATCATCAATCAACATTCTTCCTACTCTTGTATTGTTTGAATTGGGTTATACTGCCAGATGATACCACAATCAATTTAGTGTTTCATGTACCATGTGAGTCATTGGGAACGGTGTGTTTACACATCTCTATTGGTCCTTTCAGTTTACCACACATATTCCACATTCTAGAAGTTGATCCAATGTCGCACATGCTTCTTGGGCAACCATGGATGCATGACCACTGATGTGTGCTATATTCGTGGCACCAATGCGTTAAAGATGTACCCCAGTAAAGGAGGTTAGATCTGAGTCAGGGGGCTGTGAAATCCATTTGCTGTTGAAGAATCGCACTTTTCGGATGCCACATTCTTCATGGAGGGAAATGTCCTGAAGTTGGCTCGAGCACAACTGTAGTCGTGTCTCTGCTACATTTGAATTGCCAGACTTTATTAAACCAACAACTAATTATCCACCATCGAAGCCTCCTAAAGTAGCAAAGTTACACAAGTTGTAAGTTCCATCAACACCAGCAATTTCACCAGGACCGGAAGCTTCATTAGTACCATTAAAGTAATAGTGCATTCAGGAAAACTAAAGCAAAAAATTAAAGAGATGCCACTGCTCCAAGAAGTGCAAAGTTAAGAAGAGAAAGATCACATGGTAATTGAGGGTGCCGCCATGGTATTAGGATAATGGGAAATATCAGTGACGAACTTTTGTGAGAAGGACGTAATTACACTTGACCCATGCCCGGTCACTTACTTGGAAGAAAAAGAATGTAATTCATTTGATGAATTTGAGATCATAACCTTGGAACCGGAAGATTCAATCATGTCAGAATTATTTTCTTATTACATATCAAGTGAAAATGATGGATCAATGCAACCATGGTTTATGGGAGAAATATCGCATGAAGAGGGACTACAAGATCAAGAAATACAACAAGCACCAAGTCATTTTGAAGATGGAGTTACTCTAACAGCAGAATGGCTTCTAGAAATCAATTTGAGAACTTATCAAGAGCAATGTCCAATTTTTCTTGGATTAGGTTTAGAAGACATGGAGAAGTGATAACTCATTGATGTACTTAGAAGTTATAAGGATCGTTTTGCATGGTCATATGATGAAATGACAAGTTTGTCATCTGAAGTTGCAATACACCACCTTGCAGTTAAGCCAGGGGTACATCCAGTTGTTCAAGCGAGAAGAAAGTTTAGTTCATTGATCGAGGCCATGATCACAACAAAAACAAAGAAGTTGGAGAAGACAAACATCATTCATGAAGTCAACTACCCAGAATGGTTAGCAAATGTTGTCCTGGTAAAGAAGAAGAATGGTCAAATGAGGATTTGTGTGGACTTTCGAGATCTCAACAAAGCATATCCCAAGGATGCATTTCCCTTACCAATCCCTGATATTTTACTTGATAATGTAGTTGGTTGTCAGATGTTCTCTTCCATGGATGGATTTAGTGGCTACAATTAGATTCATATGGCAGCCGAAGATGAAGAAAAGATATCTTTTTACATGCATGTTGGAATCTATTGTTATACGCTAGTGCCATTTGGTTTGAAGAATGCAGGAGCTATTTATCAAGGGGTGATGCAATATATTTTTGTAGACATGCTACATGTGGAAATGGAGGATTATGGTGATGACATAATTGTGAAGTGAAAAGCAAGAAGTGATCATTACAAGGTGTTACAGAAGGTACTTCACCGGTGTAGAGTAAATAACTTGAAGTTGAATAACAAAAATGTGCTTTTGGTATTTCATCAGGGCAATTTCTTGGATTTTTGGTACACGAGCAAGGAATCCAAGTTGACCTTGCCATAATTCAAGCTATTAGGGATATGAGTCCACCTACATCTTTGTCTCAATTGCAAAGCTTCCTAGAAAAGATCAATTACATTCGGAGGTTTATCCCAGACTTGTAGTAAAAAATTTTACCACTCACTAAATTGTTGAAGAAAGGTAACAAGTTTGAGTGGGGGGAAGCATGTGAGTGAGCCTTCGAGGAGATAAAGACAGGATTTCTAAGGCTTCCAATTTTACTTACTCCAGTGCAAGATAGACCACTCATCTTATATATTTCTCACATAGAAGCAACACCCGTAGTCATCTTAGCCCAGGCTGACAACCTTGGGAGAGAACGACCCATGCATTACTTAACACAAAGATAGAGAAAGCATGTTTAGTTTTGGTGTTTCCTTCGTAGAAATTGTGACATTACTTTCTTACACATGAAGTACATTTGGTGGTACACGACAATACTGTTCGATATCTACTCCAACAACCGGCCTTGTTAGGAAGAGCAGCAAGATGGTTTTGGAAGTTAATGGAGTTTGACATGAAGTGTGTCACACGAA
This sequence comes from Piper longum, assembly GCA_032619315.1. Classification (NCBI taxonomy): domain Eukaryota; kingdom Viridiplantae; phylum Streptophyta; class Magnoliopsida; order Piperales; family Piperaceae; genus Piper; species Piper longum. The sequence continues at coordinate 10,896 of JAVDBV010000844.1, forward strand.
AAGCAGTGAAAGGTCAAGCAATTGCCGAACTACTGGCTAACCATTCAGCTCTACCATCCAAGAAGAAAGAAGAAGAAGTCTAGTTTAACATGGATAAGGAACTATAAAGTAGACTTTGTATTTTAATGGAGCAGCTGTAGGAATGCACAGAGGAGTAGGACCCACAAGAGGAGCTAGGGTTGTCTTAGTAGAACCTTAAAGGAAGATGCATTTACATGCTTATAATTTGGCATATTTTTGCACCAACAACAACACAGAATATGAAGCAACATTGCTTGGACTGTTGCTTGCAAAGGATTTGGAAGTGTAATACTTGATAGTTGAAGGCGACTCATTATTGGTGATCCAACAAGCCGCGGGGAATTTTGAAGTTAAGGAAGCACATTTGGTAGTGTGCAAGGCACGTTTGATGCAATTATTGAACAATTTCAAAGAAGTGATGTTTGAATATATCCCTCACTCTACTAATTGCATGGTAGATGCACTCACCATAATGAGATCAAGATTCATTGCTAAATGAGAAATCATAGAGCCAATTATTTGGTTTGCTCATCAAGATGCGCCTGCTAGTGTGGTCTGACCGTCAAGTGTTGTAATTGAATGCTTCACAATAGAGGAGTTTGAGGATTGGCATGGAGATATCAACAACATTTTGGCATGCAACTAGCTACCCAATGATCGATACAAGGATTGTGAGGGGCGATGAATTGCTTCACATCATCTCATTGAAGGAAAATTATTGTATCGCCGAGGATTTGATGGAGTCTTACTACGGTGTTTGACCAAGGAGGAAAGTTTGAAGCCTATGAGAGACGCACATGAAGGGACTTGTGAAGAGCACCAAGGTGGAAGAAGGTTGTATCACCTTTTGCTCCGCATCAGATACTTTTGGCTAACAATGTATAAGGATTGTATGGACTTTGCTCGGTCAAGTGAGAAGTGTTAGATACATGCACCTTTGAAGCATATGCCGCCAGAACCGTTGCACCCGATTGGGGCTTATTGGCCATTTCAGATTTGGGCGCTTGATTTTATCGGTCTCATCCATCCATTATCATCTAAGTGCCACAAGTTCATCTAAACGGCGATTGAATATTTTACTAAATGGGGTGAAGAAATACCAGCTACAAAATATACATGAGAGTGTGTTGCTCAATTCATCAAAGAAAATATCATCTGTCATTTCGGAGCTCCCCATAAGCTTATTACGGATAATGGCATGCCGTTCATGAGATGGCAAGTAGTAGACTTAGTCGAACAACACAGTTTTGAAATGGTACAATCACTACCATACAACCCACAATCTAATGGGCAAGTGGAATCTTTCAACAAGATTTTAAAACAAATGCTGCAAAAGATGGTGGCAGATAATCAACGCGATTGGCACGAAAGGCTACCTGAAGCATTATGGTCATATCATACTTCCACACGCGTGAGTACTGGAGTTACACCTTTCTTGTTAGTGTATGAGTTGGAAGCTATCTTGCCTTTAAAAGTAGAGTTACCTGCACTAAGGATGGTCACTGCTTCACATTTATCACCAAAATAGGCGGAGTATGTAGCATCCCTCGAAGCGATTGACAAGCATCATTATGTTGCAGCAGAAAAGTCGAAAAGTTATCATGAAGAAATGACAAGAAAGTATAACTAAGACATTGAGCCCTGCAACGTCAGCCCTAGAATGTTAGTATTATGCAACACCCGTGAAGTTAGGGTCGGGTTACAAATGTCCAAATTTTCCTTGTCATGGGAAGGGCCCTACGTTGTGAAACGAGATATTGGTAAAGGATGTTATGAATTGTCAACAATTGATGGAGATTCCTTATTCTAAGTTAATCCAAGATACTTAAAAATTTGGTGAGACCCTATGACAGGAGGTCACACCCCGTTGAACAAAGTCTAAATGGTGCACAGACGGATTCATGTATAATTTACATAGTAAAACAAAATACAATTCAAATCACGAGTACCTTAGAGAAATCATTGCATCAGGGGTTGTTTTGTCGTTGGACGAGAACTTTAGAGAAAACTGTCACCCTCCATGATGTATTAGGAAGAAATCACGAAAAAGGTGGAGACAGAACAAAAGGGCTTGCCGTGTCTATAAAAAATAAGTCTAATTGTTGAGGAAGGGTGAAAATTTTCAGAGAAAAAGATGGCTCGTTGCTGCAAAGAGGAGAAAAGAAGAAGAAAAAAGCAAGAGAAGAGAAGAGAAGGAGTGGAGCTCCCTTGCTAGAGAAGCTGCTCTGGCGAACCCCCACATGTGTGGAGAGTTGTGGAGTACCTCCATCCTTCTTGCCACTGCCATATTGCTGCCCTCATTCTTGCCACCATCTGCTACTACTTTCCAAGTACCATGCTCACCCTTCTCCACCATTTAGATACCCTTGCTGCAAGTATGATGTTCCACTGCTGTTCAGATTTGTCATTGCCGAGCTATGAAGCTCCTCCCCTGCCATCTGCTGCTGAGTCATCAGAGAAGGAAATCCATCCTTGCTGCTCCACAAACATGCTGCTTCCGAGAGGAGTTTCCATCGGAGTTGAAGCCAATAGTCGAAGTTGTAAAGTTGCTGAGAACTTGCTGGAGGAGTCTGAAGTGAAGGGGTTGTTGCTGCTTCTAGGAGTTACTGCCACCATAAAGCCTTGCCTCTGCCTACTTGAAGCCATTCCCGTCCAGGAGTACACCATGCCAATCTCTGACATCCCGGACCCTCGCCAGTGCTGCAACAATGGAGAGGAGCCTTACCAGTTTGGGTTTTTGTAGGTTCAGCGCCTGCCGCAAAGTTCACGGCCAGGTCCAGTCATTTCCTACCATACCGAGATCATCAACGTGAGGCCAGAAATCCCTCCTCCACATCCAAGCCTTCCCTTGCCACTTTTGAATCCTGACGTCCCTGTAATTTTGACAGAAAGTTACTGATTGGAGAAGACAAAAAACAGAGCATTGAGGAGGTTGAAGAGGAGAAAACTGTAGTGGAGAATAGATTTCGTGGCCATTTTCCGACCAATGCCAGTCATTCTCAGCGCCACTGTGGTATCCAAAGTGAATCCGGTGAAGCAATCTGCAAACACAAGTCGAGTCCCACCAGAGTTCGTCGTTGCCGTCACCAAAATTTCGCTAGGAAATTGCCCATCGGAGAAGGAAGAAAACAGGGGAAAGCAACAGTGAAAGACAAATTTCGTGATGGTTTTTTGACCAACGCCGGTCGTTCCTGGTGTCTCTGTGGTATCTAAAGTGAAGCTGGTAAAGCAATTTACAAACCCAAGTCGAGGCCTACTGGATTTGTTCGCCACCGTTGTCAAAAAAAAAAAAGGAAGAGGCTCAGTGGACAAGGGAGAAGACAGCAGGATTCAGCAGCGAATACGGATTTGTGATGATTTTTTGACCAATGCCGGTCTTTTTTAGTGCTGGCGTGGTGTCCAAAGTGAAGCCGGTGAAACAATCAACAAACCTAAGTTGAGTCCCACCGGAGTTCGTCACTGCCATCACTGGAGAAGAGACCCACTCATCGGTGGTGTTGCTGTTAAGAAACAAAGAAGAAAAAGAAGAGAGTGGGAGGAGAAGTGGGGTTCGCTTACCCGATTGCCCATTTAATATGGTTCTTGTCCATTAATTGTTGAACAGAATGGAAAATTAGACAAGCAATTGCTCATTGTACGTCCACTTTGATATTGTTTACCCGACGACCCTTTTGTTCCTGACCGCGTCTGTGATTGCTATCCATGAGTGATATTCAGACAAGTTCATTTGTAGAATGAGCCCAATTTAATTCGGTTCAACCTGAATATCAGCTCAGGATTAATTTAAGATCATTTCTTACTCTGATTGACGTGAAACTCGGTGTCTGACGAATTTTCCCTATTTTGGTCATTGTGGCAAAGTCAAACTCTTATCAAAACATTACAAGGGCTAGTTTTTAAGCCTTCAAGGGGCAAATTATATATAGTGTCAAAAAAGTTAAAGTGGCAAAAATTCCATAAGATATGTAATTTGTTAAGGAATTGAAAATTAGAGGTTTCTGAGTACCAATGTCACAGTGGATTGACTTATTGATTCAAGTTGAACCCTAACGAACCACGTAAAATTTCTTGCGTGATATTTTGAGCCGGTGACATTTTATTTTTATTGCACTATTTCTTTGCACAATAAGGGTGCTTCGGTCCAACAAAACTTTTAATCCCGGATCAAAAGACATGATCCGCGAGGGCGGACAATCCCACGCCTGAACACTTCTATAAAAAAAAAATTGCAATGAACAATTTTAACGAATTCAAGTGAATCAATTTTTATTTGATTTTTAATGAATCGGTCGAATTCAATAACTCCCTTCCAATCCAATTCAACATCCTATTCCGATTTTTACGGTCTTCTTCCTACTAAGGTACTTGGTTCATATTCTTCTATGCGGTTTCTCTTGCCAGTAGCATGCCCGTGAGTCCCACCAATATAGGATGAAACAAAATAACAAACTATATGCATATATGGTATCCCCATTAGAATTAAGTATGTAGAACATTATTTACATTCAACAATAATTATATTGATACATATTTTACAAAGGATACGGATGACAAGGAATAAGATTAATATATATATATATATATTAATC
>JAVDBV010000845.1:0-13038 GCA_032619315.1 Piper longum
CCCCCCCCCGCCCCCCCCCCCCCCCCCCCCCCTATCGCCCCACCCCAACCGCCTCCCCTCCTCTGCCCGACGACCATCCCCACCACCACCACCCCCTCGTCGCCCCACCCAGCCGCCCTCCTTCCTTGCTCAACAAACCCCCCTCCCCCTACTGGCCCTAGACAATGCCTGACCGCTTGAGAATGAAAATTCTTTTTTATCAAATCTAGGTCATCCCATCATATTAACGGCCCAGATATGAGATTGTGATAGGAAAATTTTCCTACACATATAAAAGGCTATGACCAGACAAGTTTTAACTACTGAAATAAGATTTAAATTTTGCCTTCATGTCTATCTTCTTCCTTTATCTTGCTGCTCGACTTCTTTTATTTTCCTGCAACTTCTTCTACAATCTGATTATAATCTGACATCAGAACCTATCCTATGCCTTGTTTGTTACAAATTTCTATATTACTAAAGATACAAGGTTAGAGATTTGCTATTGCCGAAACTTGCCTTCATCAAATTGCTATTTTGATTAGATGTTTTCGAACTCTTGTACGACCAAAAAATTTTAAAAAAAGGATCTAACATCATTGTTTGAATATACTTCCCCTTGGGGTATTAAAGCGTTGTCACCATACCCAGAGTCACGGACGAAGATTGCTTTTGCAGTTCCAAGCCATCAGATACATTCCCGAGAGTATTGAGACCAAGAGCTCAATAAGTACCACATTTTGCACTCTTAATACACTGAGAAAGAAAACAGTGAAGCACACTCTTCGATTTAGAAAGGCAATTTGTTACCCATTTTCCTCCCATGCAACCGTCCCCAATAAGCCTGAGCATCTCCTTAGCGAAACTTCAATATCAGAACCAACGGGTTACCAAAAGCTAACAGAGAAAGTATCCATCAAATGATGAAATAAACAACCTTCAAGTAGGAAATTGTCAAAAAAATTTCGATGAGAGACGGGCAAGAAAGCTTCTTTACCATAATGCTCCTTCAGTAAACAAAAATGCAAAAATATGGGCATCACTAGTTTACAAACAAGTAAACCATAATACCATCTATAATACGCGTACAAATTTTCAGGCAATATTTACTCATCATAAACTGGGCAAAAATCTATACAACTTTTTTAAACCCATTGAGGGTGATTTAGGCACTTAATAACCTGTTTCTACTTCCACATAATATGATCTGAACAACACAGTCTAACTACGTATGGTACCTGTCAGCATCGGCCAATAATAATGCATCACTCTCATACCTCTGACGAGCAGATGCTAGGGCCCCTTGCATCCATCTGCAAAGTCTTTTGTTTGGAAGTCACCAACAGGCCTTTGCTTGCAACACTTCCAAGCTCAGGAATTCCATAGGAATCAATCAAGCCGTATGATCAACAAAGATAACTACATCGACAAAAGTAAGGCATTATCCTTCTTTAAACCTTACCTTAAAAATATTACGATTTTTACTACATGGATAAGCAAAAAATTTCTAATTTCCTGATATCAAGAAGTTAGCCAAGCAGCAGTAATCAGAGTTCTCCATTCCTCAACTTCGCCAGAATTCCAGTTTTGGTTGCTCATCATAAAGAAAATTCAAAATAAAATAGATTTCACCAATATCATCAAAATTTCAATATATTTCAGCCATAAATCAGGGGGAGAAGGAAACTGTTGAGTTCAGCAGTAGATTCGGCTGGTTTACCGTTTTACTAACCATTTTGAAATAAATTAAAATAAAATTGCTAAGTATTTTTTTAATCGATTAAAAAATGGTGAAAAAATTGATAAATTTAACCACCTTATTTTTATCTTGAAGCTGCAGTTGCAGAAGCCTCTACCGCTACCGTTTTACCGATATACCGTTTTATTTATTTTTTGAAATAAAAATATAATTAAATTGATCAAAACGAATAAAAACTAATATGATTACTATATTTAATTAAAATTTTATATTATTATATCCTTTTAATAGTTGGTTTAACATAAATATACGGTCTAAGTGACACTATGATTTTAATAAGGATTTTGTGATTATAAATACTTATTTAATTTAAATAAAAAATTACCAACGGTCGATCAAAACGGTCAAAACTTGGGAGCAACAAATGGTTGAAAAAACAGCAAACGGTACGGTAACGATTAATAGCCAAGAAATTGCTAAATGGTAATGGTAAATGCCTTCAACCGCACCGTAACTACACCGCTTGCACCCCTAATGCTGAGCATCAAATATGCATCAACACGATGAATGCTGAAACATTCCTACTTTAGAGCATGAGACTTACATCAAGTAGCAACAGTCATTTCTTCCAATCATTATGAACCTGCACTGAAAAATCCAATTGAAGTCTTATTGAGGAAGTAATAAGAAAACAAGCAAATGTAAAGTTTTGGAACGGATGAAAACAGATATTTACTGGTAAAAATGTTGAACTTTCAAAAGAAATGGCCAGCCATCAAAAGTTGAGGAGTTTGCCGTTCTTCTTTAATTTCTATAGAAACTTCTTCATTTATCTCTTGGACCTTCTTTTCCCAAATTTCATCGATCAGCTTCCATGTCTCATCATTGACTACTTGTGTCTGTAACAACAAGTCATGAAAACTCACATCTTAAAGTTGCCTCAAAATGATTTGAGATCAAAAGGCAAAGAGAAACTTAGAAATTTCTAACTACCTCCATAGGTCGAGGTGCGCCAAATGTTGAATACCCAACATTACCACGAGAAAATGTTACTCTTCCAGGTAGTGTAACACCATGTATTCCCCATCTCCCAGCATAAACAAGGGCACCATACTCATCAACCGGATGGACTGCAGGCTGACATATCCCAAAACAACAACGAGAACGTCCATAAAAAACTTGACAGCAAAAAGGAAGGACTTTGTTGCTAACGGGGCTACTAAGATAATAATTCAAGGTAGGCAGGTAAAAATTTGAGTACAACTTGTAGAAAAGTCATCTATTGGTAGTAATTGTCATGCAATTTCAATAAACCATAAGAGTCATCTTCTTTTTCTTCTACTTGATACCAAAAAGCCATTGGGGGCATGGATCCTAGATTAGGGTCCATATGTTTACAAAAGACAAAGTTTTGATGGCCGAATGTGCATCTTGATACCACCCTCCTCCATTGTCTGGGCTTGATACCAGCAATGCACAAGCATTGGCAGAGTTTCAATAAACCATAGGAGTATCTATATTTTTTGTATTGAGAATTTATTTAGTTGGATGTTGCTAGTCTAGATTTATTTTCTTGTCCAAAAAGGTTAATTGACGGTTAAATAATTTCTCTTTTGATCATCACTATCTTCTTCCATCTTTATTAATCATCTTCTAGAAACAATGTTTAATTAGGTGCCATTACAAGTAGATGAATAAGAGTACTTGTCTTAGCAAATTGAAATGACTAGCACTACATAGAAGCATAAAAGCAAATCAGTAAATCAATAACCTGACACATCCTAGGAGCATTCTGATATATATGCCAGATTTTCTCAGCTTTTATTTCTCCCTCTTCAAGCAACATATCTGCATGTAAAGGAAATTTTCAATATACATCAGGAAATTTTCTTTTTCAAACCTCAGAAATACCATTTTCTTAAACATCAAACCCATCGTACATAAGTACTTCCTATAATGGAATCCCCTCTTATTTTGCATAACTCTTGTTCCACATTGGACAAACATAATCGATAGAGACATTTTTTTCAAGAAAATATGATCTCAAGTTCTTTCTCCAAATAGTAACACCCAAACACATAAAATACAATTTTATCTGGGAGCACCTTCATCTGACTCCTCAGTCCTCATACAGTCAGAACTCTCATCTCAGCCCCCCCATAGACCACAAGTAATAAGACTTCAAATAAAGGTTAGATTATTGTCTAAACAGCTAATTGATTCTCCCTAAGAAGTAATGACATTTCTCCCTAGCGAAATGCATAACTTGTCTCCTCCCTCTCTTACAACAAGACGAAACAACCCATATCAGGTCCCCACAGCCTACAAATAATAATAAATCAAAATAGAGGTAAAATGAAATCCAAACAAATTAAGACCTGTTATTGTCTCAACAGCTGAACGATTTTCCCTAAGCACTGATGCACATGTCTCCACAGCAAAACGCATGTACTCATCTCTCAGTGCTTCCAATTTTGCTGCCAGCTACAGACAAAAAATTACTTGGTGGATCAGGGAGACACATAACCTAGTTATTACATAGTTAACTATCCTTACATGTGGAACCAGATCGCCATGATGCCTGTAATACGCTTTACCAAATGCTGTCATTCCCGTTTGGAGAATCAAAATTTCAGCACGGATTGAAGCTTCTGATGTTGCGTTTGCAGAAATCCAACACAAGTTATCCATCCCAAAAATCTCTTCCTCAATTACCCTCGCTGAAAAGAAATAATATAAATTTCTAAAAATATGAGCTACCACTTTTTCTTGAGAGCAAAAAGGATTAAAAAAATAACTAAAACTTTTACAAACTAATTTTGACAACAGTTAAAAAGACACATTAAGTACACTTGCTAGGAAAAACAAGTGGAATTCTTTCAAGGTGATTATCAAACAATGGCACATATGGGTTTAACATATGGTCTTTCTTCTCTGTTCACATAAGGGCAGCCACATAAAAGGAATTAAGTTTAAACAACCTGTAAGTCAAAGCAACATTTGACCATTTTCTAAAATTTGTGGTCCTGCTCCTGGTAAAGGTGGCCTAATATTTCACAGCCAAGCTAATGCAACAAACTATCAAGGACGTCCAGACAAAATTGAAAGCTACGAAAACATGCTGAAATACAAAGAGACAGAAGGAACAGCAACAGCAGAACAAGATACTTACGTGCACAGGCACGCACAATAGAATCTACATAATCAGACTTTTTCATAAATAATCTCCCAGAAACTTCAGCATACTGCATATTTGGTTTGCTACGAATGTTGTGAATATCTGTCTGCAATACATTAAAAAATCTCAAGCTTTGTAAGCAATTGAGACAATTTGATCTTCCATAGACAGCTAAAAAACATAGAAAATGACAAATAGTAAAAACTTTGAATTTGGCTCAATGTTGAGCTTTAAGCTATCAGCAATTCAGTACTGTCTTACCTCAGTGAATGGACGATGGGGCTCAGGAAAATAGCAAGCAAGAACAGCCACTGATGCCTCTCGGTATGCTAATCGCAGCCTTAGTTCTTCAGGGATTTCAGTACTGTCTTCTTGACCAGTTTCGAATGTACCCTTTTGCTGAAAAAATGAACATACAACAGAAGACGAGACCGATATCAATAAAACCTTCTTGATAGTTTCAAATGTAACCATTTGCTGAAAAGAAGAGAAAACACAATGTATGTTTTATTCCAAGTTTTAATTTGCTCATTAAAAAGGTAATATGTGAAGAAATACCCTCTTTAATGCTTCTAGCAGCTCTTCCCGTTGGATATAATCCATATCCTTTCTTGCGGTCAAAATTCCAGCTTCATTCCTGTTCATCATGTTGAATAAGTTCAAGACAAGAAGTCATAGCTGAAAGGGAAACCCTGATAAAACTTACAAAATATTCTGTAGTTCAGCTCCCGTAAAGTCAACTGTGAGATCAGCAATTTCCTGTAGTAAAATTTCTCTTTCCTCCTCAGATCGGAAGTACTTGTTCCTAGCATGGACCTGCAACATAAAGTGAAATAAGTTACTCATTTGCAGAAAAAGGCTCGTTTTTAGGAGGTCACAAAATTACACACATACCCGTAAAATAGCCAACCTTCCATCTTTGGATGGTAATCCAACCCTTATAATTTTGTCAAATCGCCCTTTTCTCAATAGAGCAGGATCTAATATGTCAAGGCGGTTTGTTGCTCCAATTACCAGAACCTATTCAGCAAAATTACTTCATGAAAAAAAAAAAGTTTCAATGCGATTTGGACAATATCCAATATATTATAGAATTTACAAAAGACCTGTGAGGTTGAAACTTTAAAACCATCTAACTCAGTTAGTATCTGAAGAAGACCTTGCTCCCTTTCTGCTCCACCCTGTCCATTTCAATCACCACATTGATTAATAAAAGTGTAAAGGCAATAGTTGAGATGTTGGATTAAATCGACCCAAGATTCTAATCGGACTCTCAAACAGTCAAACTGATTAAGAAAGTAAAAAAAACAAACAAAATACAATAACCATATCATTAAATAACAAAGAAAAATACCACAGCTATCCCATCCCAAATTTTTTCCCAAATAAAAGATATTTCCGATTTATCTCACAAAAGCAATAAATATAAGAAAAAAAATTAACTTGTCCTTTACATGAAAATTGTTTTCTTATTATTCCAGCTCCTTTCCCATTGATGAACAAGTAATTCTTTAGAACTTTGTCCAATCAATTTGAAGGCTCCATGCCACTAAATGCATAATTCCACTTTTAAGATAGCTGTTACTGTCAAATCTGATTGAGATGCATGATATTTCTTGAAGAAATAAATTTTAAAATAAATGGTTAGAGGTATTTGTCCATGCTACTACTAAGAAAGTTTTGTTCAAGTCAAACAACACCTATTCCATGCAGGATACTCGAGCAAGAATAGCGTGTGAAACACCTTCAGCATGCTATCATCTGTACCAGATAAAGCGATGCATACCTTTTAATGCCAAACGATGAGAATGACAAACGATGCATGCAATCCTTTTAATGCCAAAAGGAAGTCAGAACAAAACTGAAGCTAACAAGATGGACGCTCATCTTAAAAATTACAATCTAAAGAAGTAAGGCCTTTCCAACAGACAGATAATATATTAAAAAAAAAAACTTACCCCACCGACATCAGGCCCACCGCGTTTGCTACCAATTGCATCTATCTCATCAATAAAAATGATAGATGGAGCAAATGATCTAGCACTTGAAAATAGATCTTTCACACGAGCTGCAGCAACACCGGCAAACATCTGAAGCAAAAAACCTAAATTATAGTTATATTTATCAAAATACTTGGCAAGTAGCATACTTAAATGCTTAGGAAAAACATGGAATCGGTGATTGCCACTTTTGGGTAAATATTCTAAAGAATCCACACATCTCTTCCCCCGCTACCCCACATGTGGGAGCCTCTGTGCACTGAGATGCCCTTTTTTATTACTGTCAAGCAAGTTACTTCATCTCCCACTCATTGTTACAACTTAAAAACTAACCTCCACAAAGTCTGTGCCATTTGCAGCAAAGAATGGAAGCCCTGCTTCCCCAGCAATAGCTTTTGCTAACAATGTCTTACCAGTACCAGGAGGGCCATGAAGAAGAACACCTTTTGGGCAATAGATGCCTTTGTTTTGAAATTCTTCTTCATTCTTCAATATTCGAACAATTTCCTGCAGTTCCCTCTTAATGTATTCCTGACCAGCAAAATCGTCAAATGTGACACCTGTACTCTCTTCTGCCGATATAAATTTAGCTCTGCAGAGAGGATACGTAATTAAAGAAACAAATCATGAAAAGCTATCAGCGATCTGCATCATAGAACACCTGAAGTAGTCAATTTAAAAATCATGTCTCATTCCCTTCTCTACACTAATCCAATTACCTATTTTGACAACTAACAAGAGGGTATGATACAAGAATTAAGAATAAAGGTGGAAAAAATTCAGGAAAGTACAAGACTATTCAGCCTGCAAAGGTTTGACATCAAAAAAAAAATTACAGAAATACAATTATTGAATTGGCTAGTCATGATGGATAATGAAAACATGAGAATTTTTTCAATTCATTTACCACATAAATGACTTTCAACAAGTACGCTGGAGTTAGCTTATGTTTAAGGCTTTAACCACCAACAGAACTATTCTAACAGAGATTGAAGATGATCTTTGTGTTAGGTACATTCGGTCAGCATCATAACAATGCATTCAGAACTCATTTCATTTTTATCCTATCACATGAAATGACATCATTCAGCAATATAAATGTAAACTATGATTTCCACTTACCTGCTCTTCCCAAGTGACCCGAGTGCTTGTTTTTTGAGGGGTTTTCTGACTTTTTTTGTAGGACGGCCCAGATCACAAGGTATATACTTTGCATAAATGGGCCTCATCATCTTATCTATCCAGAGATACAAGGCAACTGAAAGGGCAAACCGCATCAACCATATTACAGCTATTGAGACAGTTGAGTAAACCTCTGCAGAGACACTATTTACATTAAGCACATCAACATTCACTATCTGTTCGTGCAGCTTTTGCCAAACATCATTCCAGCAGTCAATTGGCATCCGATCAACAACATGACGACGAAAAACTATATCTGTCTTAGGTTTTCCCTTCAGATCCTCCAAATTTCCTTTTTTGTAGTACGGAAGTATTACTGTCACAGAATAGAAAGAAAATTTTTTACCCGTTAGAATGCATCCGCTAATGCATGATTTATCTTCTCAGAGATACAAACATAATAAAAAACACCATTCTCAATTCCTGTTGCCATGAAGGGACTGGTTAAGTTATGATGTAAGCATGATGTTCAGATACATATTCACGAGCTTCCCGTGCACATTACTTTCTGCCTTAGCTAACTTTGATAATGTTATATCGGGAGGAAAGTAACTATTGAAGTTCTGGACAGTTTTGGTACATCTATCTGTGAGAAATTACCATGATGTATGAGAAAGAAACATTTGGTCAAATAAAACTTGGCATACCAGAAACAGTCTGCCCGTAATTGGAGTACTCTATGAATTGGACATGACTTGAGTTAAGAAGCCGCCAAAACTCGCTGAAATCGATCTTGTGCGAATTTTCGGGATCCCACTCTGTCCCTTTTAGCTTCCCTTGGAGCGTGAGCAAAGCACGACTCCACTCGGATGCCATGGCAATCTGCCTCTCCAATTGTACATCAGCCTTTCTTTCAAACTTCTCCAACTTGTCAATACGCTGCCTCTCCGCCTCTTTCAATTTCTGAAACCAAAATCTTGCATAGTCACTCCATTGTAAACCAGAAAAAATAATCCCAGATTGCAACACACAAGTCATCAAGAAACGCTAAATCTTTGTCTTGAACAAAGAGGAGAACGTATATCGAAAAATAATCAGCTCAAGATGTCAAAATACGACCATCCCAAACTTGAATGCACAAACCTCAAAAAGCTGAGCGGCCTCGTCTTCGGCCTGCGGGGCTGGGGAAACAGCACCGGAGACGGCATCCCCGGCCGAACATGACAACGGCCTCACCGGACTACACCGAAGGAGAGGCGCAGCCCGGCCGCCATGGAGCGCGAGGCCGAAGCTTCCCAACACAGACACCGAAAATGGAGGTCGGAAGCCCCGCCGCTGCGCCCGGGGCCGGCGGAGAGGGAAGCCGCCGAGGTTGAGGACGGCGTTTGAGTGGGCCAGCATAGCGCCAGCGAAGGTTTGGACCAGGCCAGGATCGCGGCCGGCGGAGAAGGAGCCGGCGGCGACGGCTTGCATTATCTTCTTCTCCGACGGTATTACTAGCTAAGCATATGGATTGGTATATCCGTTTTTAAGTCGGGTCTGCCCGACTCTCCGACCCGTTTCTCTCACTCCCAGAAAATTAAGAAAGTAAATACTCTCTTATTTTTTGGTAATAAAGAAAAACTCCCCCGTATCATCAACTTGAAACAAAAAGTTTCATAAAAAGTGTAACTCTCTTGCAAACTTAAACACGAACATTGGTTAATATGTTTTACCTTAACCCTTTTACCTTTTCCTTGAAAAAAGAAAAACCTTTTAAAGTTTAAATTTTTTATACATTTTATATCAGGTCTTAACTTAGTCGGAAATAAGTTTTAAATAATGTTTTTTAACAAAATTTAAGAAGATTTATATATATAAAAAATAATCTGCTAAAAGGTTTTAAAGTCAATGTTAATTGTAAAACCCAATAAATAAATACATATAGATTAAAATACTCACTTATTCTTGAAATAATGAAATGGTTATAAATATATTTATTCGGAGGTAATTTGTTGTAAGACCTTACAAATAATATTATTGTAAGGTCGGGTCAACTTTCACCCAATAACCTACTCATTAAATATACTTATTAGAACTTTATTACATCAAGAATCCCACGAGCCCACGTATTGTGCACACCTAACACACACCAATTAATTTTACAGCCAAAGGTAACTCTGTGGCAGCTATTACTAATTTAGGCAGTTTCTAAGAGCAGGTAAGTGGTTATTGTAAGACTCTATAAACAATTATTAATCAATTATTTATGATCATGACTGTTAAAATTTCAATTAATATCATATCAGGTTTAAGATATTCGTGCATTAGAGGTGTAACACCTCAAATTTGGTTCACGCTCGTGAACCGAACTGGCATGTTACGTGCCCCGATTAAGTTAGCTAACCCAAACCTAACTCGTACAATCAATCTCAACGTTTTAAGATAAAGATACGACTTATCATACATGCATAAATGTATAAAATTCTAACAGAATACTACATAGATTACTTAGCATTTAATTCCTACGAAAGCCACGATTTTAATAAAATGAATAAAAATTTTAAATTAAAACGAACAAAGCCTCTCCTAAAAATATAATTAGGGGCTACCCTGTCAACATAATATACGTATAGTCATATAAACACATATCAAAAATTACATTTACATAGTCTGAACTACTATAACTCACTTTGAAGCTTGGGTCTTAGCCCACCTGTGTCATATATTCATATTTCATGTCATGTCTCAACACTTCATTAGATCATCACACTCTTCATCTCCTCACATTAATGCTAATACAATAAAATCATAAACGAAATATTAAACAATCGTTCACCAAACATATGTGTGTGCAGAAGACCTCATTGCTCCTCCATTCAGGCTGGCACATCCATCTCATACTCGTCACTTACATATAGTACAAAAACCATCAGTAACGAGTGTTACCGGCCCGAAAAATAACTAACAATAAATTGGCTATGAGAGCAAACTCTCATATGAAAGAAAACAATTATATATCCTCCTCGTGAACTCTCTGAAGAGCATCTACTGAGGAGTCAATGAGCTCGAGACCCGGTAGCGTCCCGAACTGACTAAACTGCTACTGTTGTTGCCTCACTCGGCATTTCATACTTCATTTTCTGGTCTCAAATCCTAAGCCCTCTCCTTACCTCTATATTTCTCCTAGCCTTGAGCATAAAGACCAAGTACTCTCAGGCATTTGAACCACAAGTCATGACATATGTTGTACTAAACAGTACCCGTAAACCTCCATGTTCTCCGGGTGTGAGGAACTCAAACACGGAGTTGTTAGGATCCCTCGAGAATGGAACAATCCACTAGCACTAATCTAAAGCCCACTTTGACTGTCACGACATCCTCTGTATGGTACATGCAGTCGATTTCTCCATCTCTCGTCTCACTGAAAACTCGATAAAAATATATATAGGCATGGGAAGGGATTTATAAAATAGGCCTGAAGGCAACTTGCTATGGATCTTATTTTCGAAATCATTTTCGAGGGATCTCATCCTCGAGGGTTATTAATCAAGAAAACTATTCGGCTAAATGACTCAAGTTAAGTGGAATTCGATAAAACGCCACTTAACCCGTCCCACAAATAATTATCAAACCTATAATAGAAAGAGCGTAAAAATAGAGGCGAGTCCTCCAAGCGTGTCATTGTGCCTAGGCAACGAGCCCCTACTCTGTACCTACACATCAAATCTAAAATCTAACGCCCGCTAACTAAATGATGCATCAACTCAATAAACATCACACACAATACAATTATCATCGAACAAGAAAATTAACAACCATTAGTGTATATAATTATAAGTCATCTTATTCATACCAATTTTATTATATTTTTCTAAATTATATCGTAATCAACTATCATGCTCATACTTGCTCTATCTCATCAAATCACTTAATCCTCATCATTCTTAATCACATCGTGTAATTCATCGTTTCATCCACATTTAGGCATTTATCATATGAATTACTCAACCCTAGCATGCTATCTAACAATCATCAATTCTAAATAATAAACTTGGAGGTAATTATACCTCGCGTCGTTGGCAATCGATGACGACTAGGGTTTTGTCGTGTGTGCGTCTCGAACCTCGAATCCGGCACTCGATGACGTCCAAGGCTCGATCGGTCGACAGGATGAACTCAGCAAAAGACCAAGCAAATTCCATCAATCCGATTTTCTGGCAAGTTCCAGCAGTTTTTTGCGCAGGTTTAGTGATTTTTCGGCGACTTTCCGACGGTTTTCCGGCGACAGTCGCCGGTGACATCTACTGGCCGGATAGTGGTTGTATTGAGTACCATCGGAACCAGCTCGGCAAGCCCGACACGTCTGTGGCATCGACATGGTCGGGCGGCGGCGGCAACGATGGTGGCGGCGACACTGGGGAGGATGGCTAGGGTTTTTGAAAAAGGGGAGGAAGCGTCAAGGTATTGAAATTAATTGGTAGCATACTCGTAAATAAAACTCGACTTTGAGTCGAGTCAAGATAAATTTTAACTCGTAATAAAATCTTTAAAAAATCTAGAAAAATTGAGAAAAATCCTAGAAAATAAAATAAACATCGAAATTTCAAAATGACATGCTCTATAACTATCAACCCATTCAAACTGCGTGTAACGCGTCTTAACGCCGTAAACAGCCTAAAACTAGTTCTACGATCAAACTGAATAATAAAATAAAAAAATACTGCATACTTCCATATATTCTGATAACTCATTCTTTTCTGTTATATTCATAACGTTATCATCATATACTTGGGTACACATGACCCTTCATAGCTCATACACGGGACTGGCGTCAGCTCAGTACACGTGTCCTGAAGCATACTTGACTCAAAAATAACAGTCGAATCAATCGGTTGTAAATATAAAACCATAACTCGAATCGTGAGTTTTACAGGGTGTGCAAAATACAATTGTCACATGCTCCATTAGTTTTTACTGTTAGGTTATTTTTTTGTATTTAATGAATAAGTGATTTGATAAAAAATATTTGAGCCTGCGACAATATTAATTGTATAGTCTTATAGGATTACCATTTTATA
>JAVDBV010000846.1:0-14450 GCA_032619315.1 Piper longum
ATATTCACAGCACTATACTTTGCGAATTGAATTGTCGTGGAGTATATATACTTTGTAGATATTTTTTCAATGTTTTTAAGATTTTTTCGTGGGCTATATCTTCCCCACGGCAATATAACCCATGACATCTTAAAATTACTCCACATGTTGGCATGGGTAAATATAAAATTTTTTGTAGTGATAGCTATTTCTAGTTATATATAGTTCAATTGAAACAACAAACTTTTCAATAATAATTGATAACATTAAAAACGTTAATGAGCTCGGGTTTAATCTGATTTTCTTAAAGAAACAGTCAATCTAGAATACATTTTGTAGCTACAAATCTTAATTAACAGTAATCTCAAAGAATCAATTAACAAAACACGCATACGGTTTCTTTGCTAGTGCGGTAACTCGGCACCCACTGACGGAGGCCATCAATGAGATCCTTATTGGCGAGCTTGAGGCAAAGCTGGGATGAGAGGGGCTCGCGCTTCACCCTTTCCAACACCGATGATATTGGATGGCTTTTTGGTATGTAGGAGAACTTGATCGAGGGAGAAGGCGACCATCTCTCAAATACAGGGAAGAAGTTCAATTGAATGTCTCAAAGGTTTTGAAGATCTTTCTACTTCTTTTTGTTTATTTTATTGGTGATTGAATAATTATTTGGTAGTTTTAAATATTATTCTGTTGAATCTTTAGATAAGTATTGAATTTGTTTACGTTAAAAAATGAAGTATTGAGTTTGTTTGCTATTTAGACTAATTTTTTCTCCTTAGTTCTAGGAAGGAATTGAATATTTGATTTTATTTTTTTATATTGTATTCATAGTGAGAAATTGGTGGTAAAAGAAATATGATGTAGATTTTTTAAAATGCTTCTTTATATATTGTTTTCATCTACTAGGTCATATTATGATTTGAATGTTAATCATGAAATAATTTGCTAAGAATCGTTGTTACAAGAATTGGGGACGACTAAGGTACTTCCCTTGTGTAATCATAAAACACTTTGCTCTTCCCTTTCCTTCGTAGGTATACCAACACTCTTTCCCTCTTCTCTTCTCATCTATATATCTTTCTTATATGCTCATCTCATTATCATTATATATACTATTCTTCCTTGATTCTTCCCTCTCCATCAAAATCAAGCCAAACTAGGAGGAAAACCAATGTCTTCTCTACTACGGCTTCTCTTTCTCCTCCTACTTTACCCACATCTTCCCCTAGTAAAAAGGATTACGCCATGGCCATAGTTGCTCTCAAAACATTAGGCTAGACTTGGTCGGATTCGCAAGTCAATGGCTACTAGGTATGACTGTTTTGGCATTGAGTTTTGGTGTCTTTGATCCTTTTTTTTGGGGTTCTTTAATTAGTTTTCTATTTTGCAAAATTAGGCAGGTTTGTTTTCTAAATGACTTTGATTTATATTTTCCTAACTAATTACACAAACATGTCAAAGTTATAAAATTTTATATTTTAACCAATATTTTTTTTATTAGGCTCTCTCTTGAAGAAGGTCTAGTTAAGAATCAAGTGAAGTCATCCGTTGAGACAAAACCTCGTCCATGCATAGACGACTTTAATGTGGTTTAATATATACTTTTGGACATTTATTTTAACTTAGCTTGATGTTTAATTATTGTACGGTTTATCTTGTGATGTCGTGAGTCAAATGATTCTATTTTGTATAGGTGGATCACTTTGACGACAAGAAAAAAAAGAGGAAATGTTTTAGAAGAAAAAGTAGAAGGAAGTTATTTTTCATGGGAGTCAACACATGACAAGTGTTTACTCAAGATTTTAGTAGAATTCATTCATGAAGGAAGAAGGTCACACGATAGGACATTCTCTAAAGAGGTCCGGAAAGAAGTTATTACTCAGCTTCAAACGAGAGATGAGTCTTGGCATTACTCGGGACAATATATAGTCCCGTTTCAAAACTTTAAAGATAACATCTGGCGTTTTCAAAGCTTTAAAAGAAACGAGTGGCTTTGGTTGGGACGATGTTGACAAAAAAGTAGTGGCAAGTAAAGAAGTGTGGGCAGAATATACAAAAGTCAAATTCTTAGTTAATTAAACTTTTTTTTACTAATATTACGTGTAATTGATACTAATAAATATTTGTATTATTTGAAAGTGCATCATTCAGCAAAACAATATCAGTTCAAAGGTTTAGAGTATTGGGACGACCTTTGCCTTCTCATAGGTAAAAAGCACAACCAGTGGAGAGTTTAGTTGCACTACAAAAGACATTTTGAATAAAATTGTACATGATCTTGGCAATGGATGTGAAAATGTATTGGATATGAATAAAATGACCATACAGAAGAGGAAGTTTTTAACCAAAAGCGTAAACCATCTACTTCTCTTAGGAAAGGAAAAATTATCGTTGAAGATAAGGATGATGCATTATTATTGATTGAAG
This sequence comes from Piper longum, assembly GCA_032619315.1. NCBI lineage: Eukaryota > Viridiplantae > Streptophyta > Magnoliopsida > Piperales > Piperaceae > Piper > Piper longum. Next base: position 2,413 of record JAVDBV010000846.1, read on the forward strand.
ACCTTAAAACCTTTCATGACAAGAAGCATCAAAAGAAAGCTAAGTTTGAAGGAGATTGGTTGAATGCTCTTAATGAAATTTCATGCTGTTCATTTCATGACTGAGAGAAAGCGAAAACAATAATTTATTAGTTTCCTAATTGAGAAAAGACTGTGTATGGTTGATATTCATGGCTATTAAACAAGTTAAGTATCTTCATTAGTTATATACTTCCTATATATCTATTTTTATTTTACATGAGCTTATCTTAATCCAAAAACTAGCTTAAGGAATAAAATTTTCTCATTAGCCTATATATTTAGTGGCAACTGGTGATTTATATATAGGTAGAGATCAACACCACTTTTGTTAGATTACAAAGATGAGTGTAACACTTGTGGTTTAATACTTAGTCATGTATGATAAATGCATAGTATGTTTTGTGTGTGATTATTTAACTTGATCATTTCTTATAATTCATTAATTTCTTCATGTTGCTTAGTTGTTCATGCTGTTTATTATCATGTAGTAGTTTGCTACTCGATGGTTGATCTCGTATGTTTTGCTGTTTTAGGCTTTTGGAGAGGATAAGAAAGAGGTGAAAGCTTGTATTCAGTGATGATGTTGACGATACAATTACTTTCGATACTTAAAGTCTGGTTCTACTCTTTGACATATTCTCAATAATCATTTTACATTGAAGAGTTTTTTTTGTTGTTATACCAATAGATGGTCATATTAAAATTTTGTTTCATCTTACATGACTAAGATTTTATAGGTTTTTCTACAAGCTATGTGGGAAAAGTCATTTTAAATCACTTATTCTACCATTTGTTGAGAATTTCAAATTAATTTCAGCTATAATAGAACATTGGTTATTTGTTTTTTATGGTGTTTTGTACGTTCTTTTATTTATGTGCAATAGGTACACTTTACAATGATATAATTTATATTTCTTTTATGATGTTGGTTAGTCTATTAACTTTGTACTATTACTTGATTTTAGGCCTTTCAAAGTTTTTTTGTTTTTGTTTTCGGGTGATGTGAGATCATTTGAGGTCAAGTTGAATGTAGAGCACTAGGAAAGATTAATCAAGAGAATTGTTAATAAAAAACAGGTAGCATATAAATCATCCAATTTTATTTGAAATATACCAATGATGTCATATGTTCAATTAGATTTACTCTTTGAAAAATAACTATATAAAAAATTAATTCATAATTAGCTTTTATCTTGGTAAAAAAAATTACTCATATATTTTATTTTTAAATTTATTTATTAATTTAATAATTTAGAATAATTCATTGTATAATTCTCATTTTTTCAATTACAAGTGAGTAGATTCCCCATTTGATTCTCACCTATTTCAATAACAAGTGAATTTAATTAATTTATAGATTCTCTCTAATTCTCTAGAGAAAGTATATTTATACTTTCCCAATGAAGAATATGCATTTCCCATAGAATCTAATTCTTTAATCTCACCCTAAGGTTGATCTTTATAGGCAAGAGAGGAAATAACCAAGTTTGATCAATGGAGATAACCAATTTTAATATGCCGATACGGGAACCTACAACGAGGCTTAGTCATCTGAACAGATGATTTCACAAATTTAAAGTTTTTTATAACGTCGTAAAGAAGTGTTTCATATTATAAAGGCGATATTCTTATCCCCGTTGAATTCCATCAATTAAATCATCATAAAAAAAAAAAAGCTGCTTGAACAACTTGATTTCTAAAAGCAGTGGGTGAAAGAAGGTATTCTTTCTTTAGTGGTTAACACTTTTTTAAGAAAATTCCTTAGCATGAGGAGCCGGAATTTAGTTTCAATTGAGGAGCTTTATGTCAGTTAAGGGTCTTCTCTACATCAAACAATAAATCTCCCACCTTGTTACTTGATGTGATTCCATTATACTCCTCTCACAATACCAGCATAGATCACCCGGCCACCAGACCACATTGTTGAATTAGCCAACAAAAATTTGGGTGGGATCAACTTCATGATGTTAATTCATGGAAACGTCCATCTATATATACATACTAAGTGTTTTATATATGAATGTTTATGATGAGTTCACTTAATTAGCTAACCGAATAATATTGGCGCATCGCTAACCAGATTAATTGATTAATTTCAAGCCCCATCATGAGTTAATAAATAATCAAAGATTAAGCTGCGGGGAAAGTTAAGTGGCATCCTAAAGAAATGCAACTTCAATTACACGGTACGCGCACTAGCTCGTACAAGCATTAGCGGTTGGATAGTTATTATGAACTTATAATATTAATGGTTTGACTGTTTACTTGGCGATGGAACTTGTCAATGGTCGTCACGCACCAAGTTTTGTTATAAAGAAAACTTTAAAAACAAACTTTAACTTTAATGAAATTATACAAATGATAAAACCATATCTATAAAATTTTATTTTTCTTTAAATTTAATCATCAAGAAACAAATTTTGATAGCAGAAGCCTACTTGAATCCATAAAAAAAATTGATTCTTTAATTCCTTAAATTTTAATATTTTAAATTCAACACAAGTTCTTTAAGAATAAATTTTTTAAATAATAAGATACCAGAATAAAAAACTTGTTTGTAAATTTGAAGACTATAACTACTTTATTTATAACTTCATTTTTCATAATTTTAATTCAACTCATCTAAAAGAAAAATTACAAAAATATTATCTGCACACGTATATTCAAACCATATTTTTATTAATGATTCATAAAATTAAATTTAATAAATTAATTAATTTTAAATAATAATATATGATATAATTATAAATTTATGTATATATATTTATATCTAGTTTCCACTAAATGAGATTTGGCAGCTGTCATTGCAGTTGTAGTGTCCAAGTCGCAATGGACGGCTACTTGATCGGCACCAAATTCAAAAGGTAGAGCGTGTTTAACCTAGAGAAGTAGATCGAGATTAGGAAAGAAGAGGACAGCGAATTTTGGACAACCACGTTAGATTGCTATTTGCTCTATATTCACTCGGGAGTGGTAGACGAGCAGTAGTAGTCTCCTTTACATCTTTCATCGGTCTATTTCTTATCATTATAGGAATGATTTTTGGTAAAAAGTTGAGGACTTGTTGAAGATCGTATTTCTGATTGACAAACATCCTCGCCTACACGAGAAATTTTCTAACCATCGTCTTCTTAACTAATCATCAACTACACCCAATTTCTCTCGTTCGCATCTTCGCCGTACTCAGAATGGTCTTTGATCTTTTCTTTTTGCGCATGCGGAGAAGACTGTCAATGATAAACATTAGTTATATGCTTGAAAAGGCTAAACTACATAGGAATTGATCTCCACCGCACTCGTGCGAAACCTTTGAACTAAAATAAGATATCCTGGGCAGCTTAAGGAAGTCTATCTCCATCCTTTTATATTCTGATTCCAATGATTAAACTACGTTCCCTATGACATTGTTGACAACCCTGACTTGCAGACAGATCGGCCATCCCACGCTTATATCAACTTCGCGGATGTTGGTGACGAGACCTGCCCGTTAGAACTTTAATTCAAAATTGTCAGAATTTTATTAACTTTATATCAAATTATCTGAGTAAATAATCAAACTAGATGACGAAAGCGTACCTCAAGATATAAAAGAACTGGAGTTTTAATCTCTTCAGGTTATGATCTTCTGAATTCAAGAAGTATTTTCTAGAACCTGAATTCTGAACAATAGGATATCAGAACAAAAACTACTTATTGGTTCAGGGACCATAACCTCCTTATTTATAGTTGTAGTTCCATAATTTCAATTCCACCCATTACAAAAGAGAAATTACGAAAAGGTATCTACACATTGAGTTCTACACCTTAATTTATGGCTCATAACCCTTAATTTTAGTAGATCAATTTAATTTAGCCAACCTTATAATAATAACATATGATACAATTCCTAATTTATATATATATATATTTATGTCCAATTTTCAACACCACCTTCCCCTTTGATTTACCCCTTGACATCGCCATTGGGTCGTGAATGCGATCTTGTATAGCTTATCAACGGCAAATTTCGAAGTTTTTAAATGTGTGGTGCCGCAGCTTATAATGTTGCGATCACATCAAACCTCTAGTTAGCGTAAAGCAAAAAAATATTTGTTGAAAAACTCGTCCACATAAAAAAAAATTATTTAAATAAAATAGTTATATTACTTTTAAGAAAATGGTGTATTTCAAGGCTAATAAGTATTATCAATTAAAGTCTCAAATTTGGTCAAGTGGATATGGTTTAATGACCTTGCTCCCCAAACCGACCATTTAGAGGTCATCATAGGCAATCTATTCTTGCTTCTCTCACTTAAAAAAACAGCGAGGAAATTTTCTAATTTCCATAGTCTGAAACAAGAAATGCCGTGCCCGGGTAGGGCCAGAAAATACTTGAATTTCTAAAGGGGAAGGACTTGAAAATATGAAGATTCTCGCAACCGAAAGGCAGCCACGCTCACATCTCATGATTGGACACTCTTCCATTAGTTAATTGTTGTTAAAAGAGTCGGCACAGATTTACATAATAAAGATCCAACAACGATATACTATTCTATGTAGCTTAATAAAAATAGTGTGGATGCTACAAAAGAGAGATGCCGGTGAAGAATTCAAGAATCTGAATATTGGGGGCGACTTTCAATATAGTGCTGGTTACGTGGTTTGACATCCATGGACGGCCACTCCTACCATCCCACTTATTATAAGTTTGGTCAAGAATAACTACTGTGTGTGAGTTGGGATATTACCCTCGAATTTGGGCGATGACTCGTTATGCCGACACAAGTTCCAGCTCTGATCATCTAACCAGAATTGAAAATTAGGCTTTGGCAGTTGGTGGATTTGCTACATTTCTCGCTGAAATTGAACGGGCAAGTCAGAAATGAATTGTCAAGATAAAGCATTAAACAACGGATATGGTTTACTGCTCCTCAATTTGTATTTAAGTTTGCTAATTACAAAGACAAAATTTTCGTACTTTTTGTGAACTCAATCAATCAGTTCTTCTGATGCGAGAGATGCAGCGGTTAAGGACAAGACTAACAATATCTAACCATATAATTCCAAGCGTATCGTAATTCAAGGGCATGTACGTTCATATGTCTAGGTATATATATAATATATTAGGCAAAGGTTATGTTTCATTAAACCAAACAGCAGTTTTGTTGTTATGGCACGGCTTTGTTCAGGTATAATATCAGACCAAATGGAAGGGACGGCTGGCCAAATAGGCAAGGGAAGCTGCGTCCAAGTCAAAGTAGGGACTCTTTCGTGGTTCATCCAACGTGGTTGCCAACTATTTCCATTCATATTTTCTAACGTCTTTCAAAAATTTAAGTTAGTTTTACATTTAATATTTATTTGAAAACAATTCAATATATTGATAAAATATAATTAAAATCTTTAATTTGATTAATTAATTTTAAAAAAATGATCGAGTTTTTCCGTTTTAACTAATTGGTCATTACAAGTGATATTAAAATTAACTCAAAATCTTATAAATTTTGAGGATGAAATTTGGTTGAAATGTAGCATTCCTTAAAAAATTCAATTGGTTCACATCTAATACCGGTTAGAATAAAATTTAATATATTAATAAAGATACATTAAAGATATTTAATTTAATTAATCGCTTTTAAAAAATTAATTTAATCTGTCAGGTTTTTTTTTTGTTAACGTGATGAATATAAATAAATCTTTCAAAATGTGGACATGACATAAATCTGTTTTACTGTAATTGGGCTAAATTACCCATATGCCCCTTAACTTTTCTTCATCACGATTACTAATTTATGGCGTACTTTTACTAGTCAAGATATTGACACAATATGTGCAGTCTATATTGTAAATAGATTTTTATTTAATTATTAAAATAATTATAATTAATAATCAAATATTTTTTATTTTTTATATTTTAATTAATTAAATGTCGTATTTGTTAATTCGAGGCTAATATTTTGCGGCCTTATAAGACTCATGCGACCTCCAATTCCGAAAGAGTTGTGAAGGACCCACATAATGACATCTCTAAGTTCGGGCCCTCACAGGCCCATATCTTAGGTCTAAAAACGCAATATGTTCATTATGCCTACTTTAAAAAGAAAAGTGTATTTATCCAAAAAACAATCGGTTTGAACCGACCCTCCCTAGTCAGCTGTTTCAATTTAGTTATTTACTGATCAAATAATAATACTTGCCTAGAATTTATATTTGCATGACTGATACATTTATTTTATTAAAAAACAAAAAGAAAACTGTCTGATACAAAATTGCAGCTGATTAAATAATGTTTCGTAAATGAACACTTTTAAATACTCATCGTACCACGTGATTGTACCGGTATACCACGTTCCACCCTCAAATTTGGTATTATATAACCTTTTTATCATTTTAACTTGTATCGGGTTTTTTAGTTCATAATTTTCGCGAAATTTACTTTTTTTTTTGTTGAAATTACAATAATGTTTTAACTTGTATTTAATAGAACATTGATGGTAAAAAAAATTTAATATTAAATAAAATATTTTCTTTATAATTTTAAAATTTAGTCAAGCTCTATCTTAACTAGTGGAGCAAAATATGCCATGCACAGATTATAAATTTGGTAAGATAACTGGTAACGACCATCATTTCTTAGATCAGCCATTTTAAATTCAGCAACAATACGAAGGATGAATGCATTATTATATACAAAGGAAAAGTTAAATTTAATTTACAGTCTTCTTGCCATTCATTTTGTTTAAATCATTTAAAAATTAATTGTGAGAAGTTAATTCCATTGCAAACATAATTAATAATGAACCGTAAAACCACTAAGATATGTACTTATTTTTATGCATATAGATATGTTATGCCGTGAACTCGTGGATTCCGAGGGAGTTCTTGAATAAATTAATTTGGATTGGTTGGATTCAACCTTGACAGGATTGTTTGATCCTATAAATGGTTTGCTCATAAAACATACTGTCAAATATCTGAAATATTTAGACATCCTTCAATAAAAGCCCGGCCGACCAAAATCGCCTTCTATTAGGTGACCCGTTTGTTGGACAAGATGCAAGCTGACCGACCCAAATCCTCTTTAATTAGGACCACAAACCGCAACTTATTACTTTTAATAAGCAATAAGTAATCGGTCATTGGTAATGATTTTTTTTAATAAAAAAAAACATATATAAAGACATATTTTGTTTCAAGCACTGATGGTGGTAATGATTTGGGATGATCAGCCCATTTATCCACAAGTGTAGGTGACCGAACATTCTTCGCCAATGGAGACGGAGTAGTTGTGAGGAGCCTTGGTGAGGAAGGGGGGCAGCCGTGTCAACAGGTCGCACACACATTCATCGTCCATCTCCTCCAACCACCTGCAGCAATCCTCCTCGTCCGGCTCACCCTCCGGGTTCTCTTTCTCGCCCCTGCGCCGACCTCGGCGTTGACGTCCGCCCTCATTACGCTCGCGGTTGCGGTTCTCCTCGTGGTGCTCTTGTTCGTGATCATCATGGTGCTCGTGCTCGTGCTCGTGCGCGTGTTCGTGATCCTCCTCGTGTTCTCGGTCATCGTCGTGCTCGTGGTCGTGTATATGCATCTGGCCATCTTCGTCGTTGTTCCTTCTCAGAAAATACTGGGCGCACGACTGGGACACCAATGCGTACTGACTAACACAGAGCGGGTGGGAATTGGACGGGCTTGGGGCAGCACATAAAGGCTCGGGTGGAACCAACACGAGCATGAATAGTGCAAGGGTGCATATGACCAGCACTCTAGTACTACTCACCAAATTCTCCATGATGCTGGCCGGGAACGCTCTCGATTCTCTCTCGATCCCTTTGCTCAATTCAAGTCAGTGATCAGGGACAATGCCAGGCCTCACACTGGCCTTGTTATATATACATGCATGAAGGGCTAACCGGCCTTCTTAGCTTTGAAGGACGAGATGACGTTGAAAATCAAGAAACTGAAGCTTCGCCTTTGTGTGACCAGTAGTTGTGAATGGAAAAGAAATATATTTTGATAGTCAGCTACAGCTACATTGTAGGTGGAGAGTGAGATCTAACAATAACATGAACGTCGTATGAATGTAATCATATGCCTACCCAAGTGTATTGTTGTAGGGCATGAGTGATTAGTAACTGTATTTAGGCGCGATCGTTTTGTGCGTGATCAGAGTTCACCTATCTTTAGAGTCATCAAATAAGCATGCCACATTTTTTTTTGTTTTTACGAAGTGGAGAGGACAAGACAATACCCCCTCGAAGGCCGTTTCTACTTGGTGTTTAATGTATGTGTCAAAGCCCATAATATTGTTATGGTCCAATGCGAAATGGGCTATGGCCACAAACTGGAACATTTGTGTAATGTAATCAAGTACGCAGAATGAAAAAAAAAATCTTCCGATCTATGCTTCGAAAATTTAATTTTTTTTTGGGATCAACAAAATTACAATATGCTATAAAATCATAGAAAAAGTGACGAAACAAAAAAAAAAGTGGGTGGCAGAGTTTCTCCCCCGTTCTAGGGTTAGAGATGTACTATCTAGTATTATAGACATATTATTAAACTATTTCTGCCATCTTAAATAAACACGGAGAAAGCGTGGTTAAGCGTGGCCACACAATTTTTTTTTGAAGGTGGAAAAGAGCCATTTGTTTTTTATTGAAAACCTGCTTGTCCACATAAACAAGTCACACATGCTACGCAAAGCCTCTCTTTTCATTTTTGTTGTATTGTATACATTGATGATTCATGAGTCAACAACCAAATATTTAACTTCCTAAAGTTCACGAGAGCACAATTTGCAATTTCTATAACCCAATAAGAGAATGCTCTTCAATCTTCTATTTTTTTAATTCAAATAAGGGCCTCATATAGCCTGGCCACAAGGGAGTGGGCCGGGAAAGGTCTCTCAGATGGGCCGTAGCCATCAATAATAGTTCGTAGCATCATATATATGCATGGTATATGTGACCCGCTTTTGATTAAAAAAAACGAATTTATTGATAGAAGGAATTTATTTGGTAAACGAAAGTATGGTGTTGAAGAACATCAACTGTGAACATTTACAATGAGACCTCAATGAGGGCACTCCGCAAGGCAGGCATCTCTGTTATCGAAACATTTTCCAGTATTGAAGCAGCAATAACAGAGGTTCTTTTTGTTACTACAGAATGGTGTGTGCAGGCATAGTTGGACGTTGATCAGAGACCTCTCATTCCTCTCTTCTTCCTTCATCACTACATCTCTTGATCCTGGATTATCAGAACCTCACAATGTAACGTTTCCACCAACAAAAATCAGCAAGAGAACATAAAATTATTCATTATAATATTTTATATTCATGTAAAAATTCAAGATCCCCGTGCTAAAGATCCACAAGTACAGTATTTACAAACATATAGGGCCGTTTCGTTGACATAAAAAATAGTGTAACTAAAAATACAATAAGAAATGATATAAAAAATTAAAAAATTATATGGACAGTGGGAAAATAAGATGAAACAATTTTTTTCCCCAATTTCAGTCGTTCCTTATAAAAGAATATTGATTCATACATTTTTTACGTAATTTAACTGAATGAAATTTTGTTAGACCAAATTTTTAGACAAGAATTTAACTTTCAAATTTTATATTTCTTTTATAAAATTTCAGGGCAACTAAATGAACACTTACGTGAAAGAAAACTAGTTTATGTTAAATAAGTTACAATTTGCAATGAAATAAAGGACATCAAGCAGCATCCACTCTATATATATTAATCGAGTATACAATCCGCTAATCCACTCCTTCATTTATTAATCCTAGAGGTGCATGGAAAGCTTAGAAATGAGGTATATATGCTAACAAAATTAAGATGAAATTGGTTAATGACAATTTATCCGTAATACCGGCATGATGTAGAAAATTAAGTAAAGAGATCAATAAATTTAGCCTGACATAGATGCATTACATTACATGCCCCCAGCAAACATGCTAAACCTTTAATATTACAAAAAACCCAGATCCAAGATGCATGATATGGGGTACGTATCAATATTGTTTTACCTTCAATACGTGATATACAGACAAGAAAGATCAGGAGAACAGCAACTGGTAGGAGGAGAGACTTCCTTGCCATCGAACCCTAGTACTACCTTGTTCACCAAACTGATATTGAATCTCAAAAAGTGTCTTTGGTTTGAGGAGCTTGCTGCTCTTCTTATATAGAAAAAATGGGCATCAATGTATCTTGAAAGTGTATCAGGACAGTAATTTAATTAAAGCAATTTAATTAAGATTCACATGCACCAGCTTTAATTAAAAATTACTATTTGAGGAAGGTTCATGTTAAGAGTTAAGACAAGCCAAAATGAATTAGGGTCGCATCTCTTCAATGTTCACAAACTTCTACCTGTAATAATTCAAAGGAACATCAAGGTACTTCAACTTACACACTCGACTGTCTATTACTAAGGCTGTAAAGGAATGAATTAATTAACAGCTCAAAGCCTCAATATGTTATGCACAAGCCATATATTATATATGCATATTGTAGATGAAATTGGTATATATTTTGATCAGGTAACACTCTGGGTCGGGTCATAATACTAAAGCTGAACTGGGATCATATTCAATAGTGGGCTAGACTAAATTATTAGAATGTGCTTGCCTACCAACGAGTCCTCTTTAGGTGGATTAATTTATGAGATCATTTAAATTAGTATCACATTGAATATTTGGGATAAGATGAAGTACAATAATAGTGAGATGGCATTTATAAACCTAATTTTTCATTTCCGATAAAATACTGATTACTGAATACCTAATATATGGCAACGTTCTCTAACGTGCAGATAAATAAATGCCAATTAAATATATTATTATTCACCCAAAAAGTTAGAAGATTATAGCAAAAAAAGGTTAATCAGATTCTATCCATGGTTGCAAGAATTGGAATCAATTTTATACTGAATCGGAATCGAAATCGAAATCGGGTAGAATCGGCCAAGAATCGGTTTTTTTTGAATCGGCCAAGAATCGGTCGGAATCAGAATCGGAATCAGAATCAGAATCAGAATCGGTCCGAACCTAAAAAAATATGAAAATTTGACAATTCATGACAGAAATAGTTCAAATATATAATTATATAATTTGTCAACATAAATACAAAAATTCAGATATTTATACAACAATCATAAAAGTATACAATTATGACAATACAACGACAAAGTCATACTTGAAAAAACAAATAAGAACATACCTGAAAAAAATATACTCTTTATGTAATTCAAACAAGAACAAACCTGGAAGAATATAACATATATCTAATTAACACAATTTCATATAATTACATACCTAAAATAACATTTACATTAATTAGTATTAAACATCAATTAAATATTAATTAAACATCAATTAAATATCAATTAAACATCAATTAACCCTAAATTAGGGTCAATTGACGTCAGAAAGCAAAAAAGAAATTTCAATCCAATTAAACATCAATTAGCATCAAATTAAACATCAATTAACATTAAACATCAATTAACACTAAATTAGCATCAATTGATGTCTGATTTTTTTTTTAAAAACAAATTCATCCATTTAAATATTAATCAGTCCAATTAAACATCAATTAGCATAACAATAACCATCAATTAACATTAAATATCAATTAAACATCATTTAACCCTAAATTAGCATCAATTGACGTCTAAAATTTTTTTTAAAAATTCATCCAATTAAACATCAATTAGCACACCAATCAGATTACCATCCAATTACACATTAATCATCAATTTATAAAAAAACAAATTGAACCAAGAGTGCATAAACAGTGATTGGCGGTGCGATTCCAGTCGACGGGGCTGTAAGCCAGCCGCACGTCGGAGCCGAGGTCGAGACGCGTCGAAGGCGGCGAAATCGGGGCGGCGGCGTGAGTAAAGGTCGGGGTCGACTGATTTAGGTTTTTTTAATGACAATTACCATTTTACCCTTGATAAATTAAATTATTAAATATTAAACTTAAGGTATTTTAGTAATTATACAAAAAAATCGGAATCG
>JAVDBV010000847.1:0-18204 GCA_032619315.1 Piper longum
CGAACAAGTTTCAGATGATGAATTAGATGATCTAGAATTGTGCTGAACATTCATTTTTTGGACTTGTATTAAATCGTGGTATTGTGATGATAAATTGTGAATGACATTGTGGTATTGTGATGATAAATTGTGAATGCTCTTTCAGGTATGTAATTATATGAAATTGTGTTAATTATATAAAGGGCATGTTCTTCCAGGTTTGTCTTTATTTGAATTACAGAAAAAGTATGATTGTTCAGGTATGTTCGTTCGGTTTGTCATAATTACATACCTTTATGATTGTTATATAAATACCTAAATTTGTATATTTATGTTGAGAAATTATACAATTATGAATTTAAACTATTTTTATGAGTTGTCAAATTTTTTTATAAAACCGATTCGGACCGATTCCGATTCTGATTCCGATTCCGATTCTGATTCCGATTCAGACCGATTCTTGACCGATTCAAAAAAATCGATTTTTGGCCGATTCAGACCGATTCCGATTCCGATTCATTGGAAAACCGATTCCGATTCCGATTCCGATTCATGCAACCATGCTTTGTAGTAGCTTAGATAGATTGGATAGTGGATGATTACTTTGGCTTGTGCATACATTATGTTTTTTTTTTTTTTTTGAAAAATCAGGTTGTTGCTGTGAGCTTTTATTTTACATGTTAAGTCATGTATAGTATCCCTTAGGTATGTGGTACCCAGGTCCTTCACGTTGAATTGGATTTTTCTTATTCCTATTATTGTCTTTCTTGTTGTGATTGAGATGTTCTTCCCCATGTTGCTGAATACTAGATCTCATTAAAAATAATTAATGATACATTGTTCAATTTTCTTTTTCTTTTTTTGCCTGTGAGCTTTTATTTAAGCTTGTGTGAAATTGTATTTGATTATCTTTGAATTTACGGGTATTTGTCAGTGACTGACATTGTTGACATTTCCTCTGTTAATGCTCTTCCATGGATAAGACAATTAATTTTAGAGTTTTTGCCTCATCATGGTGTGGCTTAGGCATGGGATCTGCTTGCTATGGGAAAGAATGGTGTTCCATGAAGCATTCCATATCCTCTGGAAATTCGGAAGACTGTGGGGCCTTTTTATCTGGCCAGAAATCCTCTCATAACCGCTGCATATATGCTGTGGAGGATGGTTGCCGCACTACAGTGTGAACTTACAAACAAAACAGTGATGAATGTATAGATTCTTTTCAACCTGATGAGCAGTTGAGAAAGAATTTGATATGTTAGCAAACGGGGAGATTTATTGAAGTCCTTGGGTACCGGATCAAATGCTGACAAAGCCAGTGTCTTACCAATTGGAAGTCTCTTTACAGCTCCTTACAAAGGTTCAGAACTTTATATCGACATTCATCAAGTCCCAGAAGATAGATTAGTTCAATCATTACTTCAAAAAGTCAAGTTTCTTCTCTATGTTCCTGAAATAATCAGTGCTGGAACAGAATTTGCAAAAAATAAGATCAAAATGCCCTTCTTATGTGCCCACCTCAGGTTATTAGATGGGCAGCTCAAGAAGCTACATATTTTAGACTAAAGCAAAAAGTGGATTTAATTGTTAAGGAAAGTACCAATAATCCCATTTCCATCTTTGTTATGACTGATCTTCCTAAAGCAAATTGGTCAAAAACTTACTTGGGGGAGTTGGAACTGTCTGATTTTGTTAAGCTTTTTATCTTACAAGAAGGGGAAGATTTGGTCAGGCAAACTGCAAACAGACTGATGACAACTGAACGTGGGATTAGGTCAGGTCATTATCTAAAGACCACTTATCGAATGAGGCCAGGTAGGAATTGTGGTTCTGTAGGTTTACCTGATGTCTTACTGTACATTGAGCAATCAGTTTGTAGCTGTGCTTCGCTTGGATTTGTTGGCACTGCTGCATTAGCTATAGCTGCAAGCATCGAGCTTAGGAGGGAAGGGGCTGATTGCTTAACCCCAGCTGGTTTAAAGCATTGGATTTGTTACTTGTCTCAGATATTGTTCTTTTTGACAGTACCGTTTTTATACCTGGTTAAGACACACAAGTGAGTGCATCATTGCTTGCTGACTGTGAGGGAAGTGTGGTTGCTAAATTTTCTTTGGTTAAAAGCATTGGAGTTGCTACGTGTTTCAGTACTTGGTTTCGCCTACATTAGTGGCTGAATTTGTCTTTTGGTGTTTGGAATTGGAAAAAATTAAGAGATGCATATCTGGTTGCTAAACATTATCTTATCCTTTTTGATCATCAAGATGCCTATGGCAATTTGATTTCGCATTTTTGTCTAAGATTTGAAGCAGTTATCCTATTTGGATGGATCTTGGCTATATTCTTTTTCAAGGATCAGGGGTAAGCTGTAATATTCTGTCACTTGGTTAGTTTACGATATTTATATGATTCTGGAAAGTATTAGTTAATGGTAAGGCTTCTCGTCCACCAAAAGATCATCTGTGATGTTATGAGTTGGGTACATCAATCATTTTGCTGGAACCAACCCTCTCAAAAGAAAATTCTGAAAGGGACAACCCCAACAGGGTGTATGAATCTAACTCATTCATGTAGAACAGAATCAAATTAGGCCAAACCTGGTAGACTAACACCAGAGACTCCTAGTCTAGCTCGTAACATACCCAAAAGATTAATATTTAAGTTCGGTTGATGTTACGAACGCTCTATGACATGGTTTCTTAAGCTTGTTATTTGTATTTTCATTATTATCAACCTGAAAACAGAACGGTTTTTTCACATTGTGGACATTATTAATTAATATATTGGCATACAATCTTGTTTGGTGATAATTGTTTGTGGGTGCTAGCTTTTCATGAGATTCCGTAGAGTTGTCCTCACTATGTAAAACATTTTCAAGAAAAAAAAAAGAGTGACAGGTTGATGAAGGATGCCTTCCGGACTCTCTGTAGAGGAGATAGCTGGTGTGGTGGTGCAGTTAAATAACATGCTAACAGTGATTGTAAACGAAGCTGCTCTCTGCCGATGCAACACATTGTGATCCACTTTTGAATTATCTTTCCTCATCTCACTTTGTTTTGTACCATGCTGTGTCCTCGGTTGTGAGTATTTGCTTTGGATAAAGTTCTCTATGTTTCTTTTTTGTCTGAATCAACGAACTCAGTAATTTTGTTATGTTTTGTCTTGCATTTACCATGATTTATGATCTGTAAACAATCATCACAATGTTGTTGAGAATATAATTTAATTACCACCTTGAATTAGTTGGAGTTGAGTAACTCAACTATTTCTGAACTAGATCTGCCAGTAATAATGAAATCTCTGCCATGAGTTCTGAGTCACACTTCATTCTGTAGTTCAAATTGTTGGTGATGATCCAAGACTTCAAGCTGTGATTCAAAGATTGATCAGTCCTTCTTAAATTACTGTTCATGTTCTTAACTAAATGTCCCCACAAATTTGATGAGTCCATCTTAAATTGCTGTTACAAGCAATCTTGGTAATAGGGTGTCATCTAGCTCGGAGTATGTGGCAAGGATTTGAGACCACTAATACTGAATTTAT
This sequence comes from Piper longum, assembly GCA_032619315.1. NCBI lineage: Eukaryota > Viridiplantae > Streptophyta > Magnoliopsida > Piperales > Piperaceae > Piper > Piper longum. The sequence goes on from JAVDBV010000847.1 coordinate 3,520, forward strand.
GCTAAAACAAGCCAATTTTTCCAATCAAAGCGGAGCCGATCATCACCATTTTCGAAATCAATTAGCTCAAATTTGGCTTGATGTGAAGTTATATTTTTCAGTGGCGAGTCATTGAAAATTCATTATAAATGTGCACTCTTTGTTCACAAGTCATTTAATCAGATTTGAAGCTAGGGCAAAAGTGAGTGTTCTTGACCTCTTCCCTTCATATTTATCAGACGAGCTATAAATATTTCTATCGCGTTTTTAAATATTTTTTTTCTTGTCCAATTTAAAACGTTGTTTATTCGATGAGTCTAAGTCAAGTTCCTTCAACTCAAAATTTAGTTTGTTTGACTTTGAATTCGAATACAATCAATTAGCATTTTAGTTGATTCAATCTCCTGCCTACTTCTAAATTTAGCTTAATTTGACCTAGATATTGAGCTATCTAGATTGATTTGTGTTTACTAAAAATCTTCTTATGCATATTATCTTCTATAACTTTATTTTCAAAAATAAAAATAACTCATATTGGCATAGTTATGTATATAAAATAGCACTATCATGTATTTTCTTATTAAAAACTGGTATTTTATGTGCTCTTATATAATTCTTGTTAAAAAAAATTTAATTTGCCCCCTTGACTATATTAGAAGTTTCAACTTGGAATCGGTTGATTTCAATCGGATCAATAGTAAGTTGATTCAGTCAAAAAAGTTATTAGGTCAGCCTATTTATAAAATAGCTGTCCGATTTACACCGATTTTTCTCGATTCATGTGGTACCTGATTTAGAAATATGTTACTTTATAACTTAGAAAATGTATTTATGGTATTATCAAAACAGGAAAGGATTTACCGTAGATTAGCTACAACAAAAAACTCCTTATAGCATCCCTATGATTGGTGAAGCTATCTCATCTCTAGCCTATCCGGGTCTTCATTTCATCTTCCTTGTTTTCTTTTTTTTTCTTGTAGATGAAGTTTTCAAAAGAATCCAAAAGAGTAAGTGTAAGAAATGACGCTCCATTCAAAGTCTATAATGCTGGCTTTGTACATATCTCAATATATATCAAACAAACTTATATACAAACGATATAAAGAACGACTCCATGAAACTTTGTCTTCTTCCTCTCTCCCCTTTATTTTTCCCACCATATAAATGCAATTGCACTCTTGCCTGCTCTCTTTTTCCGCCGGTAAGACTGTTGTCGACGTTTTGGATAAGTTCTGTTTGCTAAGACAAGCCAAGTGGTTTTTGTCCATTAGCGGGGCGCAAAGTAAATGGAGCACAAAGTGGAAGCCCGTCTCCCTCTTTTTTATTGAAATACTGAGAACACATAACTCTCGTTTGACAGCTGCTGTTGTCTCATATACGCAACATGGTTTTCTAAATTATTTATCTCAAACAAGGAAACCAATTTATAAACATTGAGATCATAATTTAAGGGGAAATGTAGTTTGAGCCCCACCAATGACAGCAACGTTCCCTTAACTAAGTAAATCTCCAGAATAGACAACTTAATTAATCGGATGGAATTATTTCATGACGTATCTTATGATGTTCCAATGTTGAACTTGAAGGCATTGTTGATACTTTTCTGAGGATGGTGGTAAACACTAAAGTGCTCTCTCCACCTTTTTTGAGTTTGTGTTTCTTTTTTGTTTTTTTGTTTTTTTTCACCTTTTTTCGTTGGTGTTTGGATTTGAGAGATATATTGCTCATAAAATTTGTATGGAAAAGTTTGTTCTGATGTGCACACTTTGAACATAACTCGGACTTGAATTGGTCCTATAAATAAGGGATAAACTCGCATTTGCGGTTAAAATTAATCTAGATCAACGAGTTTTAAATCTTGAATTTATCAGATTAAGTAAACTAGGTAGTAAGAGGTTTCAATATATAGTATTAACTCTTTACTTTAAGAACTTCACTTAAACAGTCAATTGAAGTCAATCACAATGTCTTGTCGTAATACAAGAACGGTACATGGTCATCTTTTTATCGTCGTAGATTATCTGATAACCCATTCATTCTTTTATTTACTTTCGTATTGTATGAGTGCATTTCATTTCGTACATAATTTTAATAACAAAGATTGACAAATAGAATAAGTTTGGAAAAAACTGACATATCTTTTCACTATTATACTACTTTTTTCCTTCAAAATTTCCCAACAAACGTACTGGCTATTATGTGCCGGATTAAGCAATCAAACAGAGATTTATATCCTCAATTAAGCTGCAATTTCGTTGAACAAGTGATATCAATAACTTGTAAAAAGTTGACAAATCACCTCCAACTGTTCATCCACATGAAATGAAAAGAAAAGGTAGTGTAAAGTAACCGTTGACAACTATGACAACACTGAAAACAAAGACTGCTGCGATTTGGATATTCCAATGGGACTTTTTTCATGGTCTGACTTTGTAAAGCTAATAATTTAGCCATCTAAATGTTTTATTTTGAGCACCAATATCCATCTCGACAAATTTATTTCTTGTGGGCTACTTGTTAAACAGGGATTACAAGCACTAAGAATTTCATGGCCTTGTTTACTCAAGCGTTTTGGTCAGGCGCGTGCATTTGTACCATCTTCCTTTGTCTCTAATGTAATAAAAAAGAAGTCTTCCTTTTGTACATGGACACCTATGGGGCACTGATTGAACCTTCCACAACCTAAAGACTAAAGTTTGATGATGTACGCAAGAGAAGCATCACAATGCGTTACTTTTGTTAATGGGGCTTATAATAAGAGCTTGGCTCAAATAATAAGGTAAGATACATGATAAAAATGCTTTCTCAAAGAGATTATTTACTTTAATGACTAAGATAGTTAATAAACACCTACTTATATTAACCATTTCCCAAATCATTTGGCTGTAAGTATTCCCACTTGTCATGTCCTAACACCAATATTAGTGTAAAGTCACAATTTTATAATAATAAACCGGTCGGTTCAACTGTTGATCCAAATCGGTTCGACTTTCACAATACATTTGCTAGGCCTAGGCCAACCGTATGCATATGCCCATAAGGTTTTAGGATGTCGGAGCATACGATAATGGACTAAGATATGCAACAACAAGCTCAGTTATCGATATACACAATAATATTGTCGTGATTTTTTTAATTATTTATGACTATAAAATTTAGAATTAAGTCATTTACCGTGTTAGGATACGCTAGATAGGATGTTTGGTTGGGTAAGAAGTATTTAGAGCATATCATTTGACTAAGGTCGATCTCGCTCTATTTTATTTTTTATTATTTATATATTATTTTTAACTCGAGTCCGAGACGAGTCAACTTTTATTTATGAAAATGCCATTACCTCTATACCACCCCTTCCCAACCTCCTCGAACTGCCGACTCCCTTCCCTGACCCCTGGCCACCGCCCTGGTGACCACCCTCGCCGCCACCTCACCCACCCCCTTTCCTCTTTCCCTTGTTTCCTTCCCCACTTCCTCCCTCTTGGCTGCCACATTCCTTGTTTTGTAAACGCCACTTCCACCACCAACTCCGGAGGCGACCTTCGACAACCCTCCCTAGCCTTTCTAGCCTCCTTTCCGACTCATACCCGGCCTAAGCAATGACATGCACGACAACCCCAAGTGAGTTAAGGCCGCCGCTTGCATGCGTTGTTGCCAACGACTAGCGCCGCCATGGGCTAGTTGTGCACCGCTGCCATCCACGCCATCAACCCCTCTAGCCGACATCAACCTCACATAGCCCTCCTCCCCTCTGCCTAACCGACACTCTCTTAGTTGCTCCCGGCCTTAGCTGACACCACTCTTGCCGCCACCGGTGACTAGCTATCGTTGTCGGATAGTGGCAGCTTCGACTGCCTAAAGCCACTTCCTCCTTGCAGACTTTGCTAGTGGGACGATGATCAAAGTCACCGTCTCCCTCCTCACGGCAAATGCCGGCAACCACGACCATTGCCGCAGTCACCACATAACCGCGACTTAGGTATACAATTTAATTTAAATTCATTTCATCGTAAGCATTATGATTACATTATTTATTGATTTCTTGCATGTGAATTTATGTTTGATTTGTTAACTTAGTGTGATGGACCATAAAAATGTTAATTTTATTAATTAGTATGGAGATATTTTATGAGCTATTGATATAATTATAAATGAATACTTGAATTATGACAATTTGGTATTAGTTTGATTATCAAATTCAAGATCTTTATTTAGTTAATTATTATGTTTAATTACATATTAATAAATTTGTGATGTTGATGATATGATTATCGAGGAATGTAGAATCATATGGTTAAATATTAATTGATGAGATTGTTGTATGATAATAGTCAGATTGTGATTAGTGATGATGTTTGAATTTAATTACATTACCATGATATGAAATTAATAGTAGGTTTGTCATACATATATGATACGATTATTAGGGTTACCTTACCTTATTGAGTGTTGCCTAAAATATTATCATGTTATCTTGGTATCATATGGTTGTACATGATCATATTGTCGACAAGATTAGGGATTGTTTGGATTGATCAAGATATATATTGATTGTCCTAGTGTTATTTGACTTATCCATCATATCATTTGTCCATCATATGGATCTACAAGTACATTAGAATTTAATTTTGTTGTGTAGGTTTGGTGTAGAAGCTCATCACATAGATGCGAAGCCACACTTGTATTTAGTTCTGTTGCATAGGTTCAGTGTAGAAGTTCGCCGACTATACGTAGAGCTTCTATCAGGTCTATTTAGGACTCGTACTTTTGTTTGTCAATCTCTTCTATTATTATTTTGGATTGTAGGTTGCAAGACGTATTAAGTGGTCGTTTTATCGAACCCCACTTGACACAGCTCATTTTAACGAACAGGTTTTTGAGATTAATAACCCTCAAGAAAGAGATTTTTCAAGTCTGATTTCAAAAATAAGATTCATTATAAGTTGCCTTAGGGCCTATAATATTAAATCTCTTTTAAGGCCTATATATAAATTTATCGAGTTTTCAGTGAAACGAGAGAAAATGAAACTGACTTGGACATACCATGAGAAGGTGTACGTGCTAGTCACAACGGACTTGGATTAGTAAGAGAGATGCTTTATTCCTGAGGGAGCTTGACAACTCTTCGTTTTACATTTCCTCATACCTGGAGAAATATGGAGGTTCATGAGTATTGAAGGCAATTGCCTAAGAGTACTCACCTCTTGTGCTCTAGGCCAGGAGAAATATGGATGATCAGGGAGGGTTTAGAATGTTGGTATTCCCGAGAGAGGGACAATTAGTAAATGATGAGAGAGGCATAAGACCATTCAATTCGGGATGCTATCAAAACTATAACTCGATGACTCCTTAGTAGTTATCATTATGAGAATTCTGATGAAATATATACATATTTTATTTTCATGAGAGTTAGCTCTCATTGATAATTTGATATTAGTTATTTTTTAGATCAGTGACAATCGTTATTGACGGTTTTCTATTATATATGTAGGTGAGCATCATACACAATAAAATATGTCGGACTTAATGAATGAGTTATGATATCCTTGCATACACACATGTCTGACGATGAGACGTTTTATTGTGATGTTAATTAATGTGTAAAACTTTTAACGAAATATTTTGATGATGTTTAACACATAATTATTTTATTTTTGTTAATGATATTTTGATGTCGATTTTAATAACACTGTTATTAAGAAGTTAGTAAATTTTCAATCTTTTAAATAAGATTTGCAGATGGGTCAAGACCTATTGTTGACAGAATATGATGTTATGATATATCTTGTTATTTTTGTATATTTTGTGATATAATGATACACAAGGTGGTTCCCTTATTACACTTTTAAGTAGAACTCTGTCCATTTATTTATAAAATTTTTATCATATTTAATCAATTGAAATGTGATTTTTTTATTGTCATATCATCCACATAGCGTAATCTTAAGTTATGCATTTCATACATTTATAGTAGTATTCTTTTTATCTTATAACGCTTAGAGTAGGTCCCTTTCACTTAAGTTTGAGTCGACTAATTTAATTAAATTTGAGAGTCAATTTGGTATCTTGTAACACTTCTAGTTCAGTTTAATAGTGAACCAGATTTGGAGTGTTACAATTATATACCTTGATTTCGAGGAAGTTCTTTTTGCGTCAACAAATTATAAATTTTCACCAAGACAGCATCATAAATAATATTATGGGTCGGCAACGAGCTGGGTTAGCTAGAGTTTATCTCGGGCTTAGCTCGCCGAAAGCATGGCTCATGTTTAGAGTGACTCAAGCCAAGCCGAGCCCGATTGAATTATCCTCCAACTAGCTCAGATAAATTAGTAACGTGTAAAACTTTTTGACATTGGGCTCCTAGTTTGTCGCTCTTAGACAACTCGGCTCATTTATCACCCTGATTGTTTTTGTCTTTATATGGATCAAATGTCAACTAGTTTGGCTAACATGCTAATGGGGAGCCAATTAGCTTTTAAAATTTAAACAATGATCTAATTAATAAGGCGTCACGCCTTATCAATCCTAATTAAACCTAACTAAAGTTGAACAGAGCCGCTAGCTTTTCTGCCACTTGACTATTGTTAATGTTATTTCCAAGGCTAGCATTTCCCAGCACTCTCAACCTCCCAGAGAGAAAAGAATGTGGCTTATGTATTCTTGTTTTATATGGGTGGCAAAAAATGTAAAGGGAAAGGCTCTAGTGCAAGTAGATGTCAAAGCCTTTGAGGGTGACTTGACATAGCCTTGCCACCGCCCAGTAACACCCAACCTACTATGGGATGCTTCTCTTAACATCTTTTCTGTTTTTCTGGGTACCTCTAAATCTATGTCGATTAATTAAGAGCCCATCATAGAAGTACTTCGTTCAATTAACAATGTGTTAATGTCTGGATAAGCATATATTACAATTTGAGAATTAGCATAGAACATTGAAAAATAATCGCCCAACCGCCGATCGACATGCTAGACTCAAGGATTAGGGCTAGATGATCAAGTGGGTGATGAGTAAATTCAAGATAACTTAGTGGAGGCATTTGGGTTGACAGAGAAGGGTGATTGGAGGGGGTCACGTATGTCCCTTGTGAGCACAACATTAAGGTGTGACCAGTCCAGTAAGATGGGATATATGGCAGCAAGATCAATGGCAATCCGGCATGCCAAGAGAATGGTCTCAAAAATGAATAAACACTCTTTTCCATTTATATTACTCTTTTAAGCGAATTCTGATCAAATGGGTAAGTCTAGATTACATTAATACATTATTCCAATCCCATTGTCCATAAAATTGAGGAACAACAAGACACCATTCCATGAATAATTCTGTGAAGCAGGATACATCTTGGGCATCACTTTAATAAGGAAAGAAACTACACTTTCTACAGTGAAAGGGGATTGAACACTTATCCATGAAATGACAGCAATCTCCGGCCAGTTTTGATTGTAGAAGATACCGATGCAGGATAATTTAGTTTTTATGAACCTATCCACTTTGGCCTCATGAAAATAGATGAATCCTTGTAAAAGAAGAAGGCATTGGTATTTTACTTGTCACATAACATTATTTTTGTACGTTTTAGGGTTATCTCTCTAACATGATTTGGAGAATTATCATATTACTTCAGTTTATTAGAGTAAATGTCCTTAATTATTCATTTTAATTAATGTAACTAATTAATCAGAAGTGGTTTTCTTCATATGAGTATATGAATCAGTTTCTTATAAATATATATGTTCCATTTTTATCAAGTAGACCAGGTTAGCAATTTGAAACATCAACAGTCCAAGTTTTCATTAGAATTCCGTAGGACATACGTCAAACTGCATTGCAGTACTATACATGCATACGTTATGACTCACTGTTGCAATTACGTCTTTCATATACTATCAATAATGAAAGATGAACATAATATTGCTTCTTAATTGAATGCTTGGTTTTATTATTAAATAATATGGTATCATTAACGAAACAACCAATTCATGTAATTCTCATAGGAAAATTAATTAACGTAAATCTTATAAGTTTGATAAATGATCAGATAGCTATTGATCAATTCCTCTCACTACCATTTTTTATGAGTTGGACAAGCACCATAGAGTAGCTAGAAATTGGAAAGTTGTTATAATCAGCTACAGGGTTTTTTCGTTCTTGCCATTACTATTCCCGAATGTATACACAGCTGATAAAATATTGATGGAGTTATCATAGAGTTGCCAAGTGTCATAAGTCATGTATGCATAGTTTTTATGAGGGGTGGGCGTGGACATTGGAATTATTGAGCCGGACTGAATTTGACCGAATAAAAAATAAATTAAATATAGACATTTCTATATCCGACCGAATGACTAATTGAGTATTCGATATTTTATATCAATAATACAATATTTTCAACATTTGTGAGGCTAATATTATGTTCTATGAAAATTTTAAATCATAATATATATTAAAATTAATTAATTTTATACATAAAATTTATATTTAATATCTAAAATAACTCAAAATAACTTACATAGAAAAAAGATAAAAGTTATCTTCATATTAAGGGATTTAGGACATTATATTCACTTCAGCAATTATATAAAACCACTTACTATATAGTTAAAATGCCATCAATTAGTATCATAGTTTATTATATTTTTAAAATTTAGCTCATATACACTTCCAAGTCAAACAAAAGATAATCGATGAATAGAAGCTTTAAAGTTATCTTTGACATTAAAATATAATCCAATATTATATATAATTCAAAGACAAAATATTTTATTAATTGATTCTTCATCCAATGTTGTTCACCAACATGAAAAAATATAAAAAAATTTAATTATTTACAAAATATTTTACAAATATTAGAAGAGTAAAAACTAAATATAACATTCCCGCATGTTCATTATAAATACAATCTTTAATATTTTCTCATTCTTCAATATTCATTATTTCAACCAAATTTGATAATAAACTTAGAACATACGTTAAAAAGTATATCAAAAATAAAAAATTCATCGATATAAAATATTAATCACTTTCATATTCTCTTATCAATCAATTTTAGGCACATATTAAAATTTTAAGTATTTTTATACTCAAACTATTCCTAATTGAGTTAACTATTTATTTCTAATACTAAATGAGGATATAGTTAACACAGGAATGACTAAAACATCTTAAGTAATTTTTTTCAAAATAGGATATTTTACTATATTCAATCTTCATCATGATAATAAATCAAATTGCTCATCTATTCCAACTACAAAATGAATAGTTGGTTCATCCAAATAGTTGCTCAGTTCATGTTAGCTCTTTTTATGAATAATTCATAATCAACTTATTTAGTCTTTGCAATTTCTTATTTAATCCTTTAATATGATGAATAATTAATGAACTTTTAATTCTAATAAAAGGCTTGTTTGACACACATCTAGCCATGATTTCACATCAATTTTATTTTTTGAATTTTTTCATAGTAATATAATATTTTTTTATTCAAATATTTTTTTAAAAACTGATTTTAATTTTTATGCTAATTGACATGAGAGAAACTAAGAAAACTATAAGAGGTAACAATTATATAAATGAGATATCAATTGTTTGTGAGAAAAAATAATATTTATGATGAAAAAATAATTAAATAATAAAATAAATATGAGATGAAAATTATCATCTATATTAACCGAATTTTGATCGTGACCAACTTGATCGAAGAATTTTGACAGTAGGTAACTGACTTTTTGCCCGAGGTTAAGGGGACGGACATGGACAATGCCTTGTCCGATATCCGACTGACCGACACCCACCCCTAGTTTTTATCTAATCTCTTATAATTTAACTCTAATACAATTGAATTGAATGGGCTAAAAGTGTCTCCACGTAAGTTGTATTTGATCACAAGTATATGACTAATTATAATATCTAAATCATATTCAAACTAAAATAATGAAAATTTTAACTTTTTTTCTTCTTAATTTTACAATTTCCCTCGAAGAGGCAAATGAAAACAATTACATAATATTCTCAATTTAAAAATCAATGATTGATTAAATATCCTTGAATTTGAACTTCAAAGTGTGCCTATAGATTTACAACTTGGATTAAAGGATAATAATTGCCTCATTAATTTTGGCATTTTCATTGGGTCATTGTTAGGTTGGACTGAATTAATTGACGTGAACTATGCCATGAATTAGTAAACGTGAACTATGTCATGGGCTCAAGAAAAGGATTCCAAGAATGAAATTTTTTGAATTAGTTAAATTTTAATATTTTTAAATTAGTCTCATAGTTAATATTTATCCGGATAAAATTTAATATATTAGTGTGAGTATGAAGATCTTTAACCCGAGTTAAGTATGTAAAAGAAATGACTTAACCCAGGCAAGCTTGTCCGTGGGCGGACTCTTTTACGAAAAGGCACGGTGATATTAGAACGTCGATTGCCTGTAGTCTTGTCGACACTGCTAATCTTTAAAAAAACTATAACAACTTAATTAACTTAATTGGCGTTCAAGAAAAAAAAAAGGAAGCTAGGATAATTGTCGGACGATTTATTAATTATTAAAGTCCTTCTGATCTAAATTCTACACGACATCCTCTCAACTTGTTTCTTCTCGGTGATCGTCCCGAAGCAAAACAATTGTTAAAATGAGCAAGACATGGCAAAGTAGGAATGTGATAGACTGGCATATATGCATGCATCTTCATCTCAACTTTTGAGGATGCTTGTTTGACTTGTGCATATTAGAGCTGCTTTAAAAAAATATAATTACCATCTTGTAAGCTTTCCTTGAAATGAGCATGCTAATTGGTCTTTGATAGTATGATGTGCCAAAAGCTGTATTTTTAAACCTTCCAATATTCACTTTAGCATACATGTTCCTTGTTTAGCCATCGGTAAGATTGTGATTATATCCATTAAACATGCTAAACAATGTCCTTAATTAGATAAATTAAACGGAGATAAGCGTGCCCAGATCCATAAATGGGCATGCATTCAAAAGTTTCATATTAGCCATAGTCTATTGGTAGTAAAAAGTAGAGAAATGCTTAACACGAAGTCGACCAACACGTCAAACTAGTGTTTTTAGATGTATCAAGCAAATAACCACTCAAAAACTACCTGGTGTAAAACGTTTTGTAAGGTATCTAATATGGCTACTGTTTACACAAAATTAGGTCTTCGTTTCGGGATGACTCCAACTCCATCCAAATGAGCAAACCCATGAATCACGACCGAACTAATTAATAATGAGAAATAGAAACTTCCTAAATATGCTAGCTAATCATATTTTCCAGGTCCTGCTGACAAAAGGTGAATACTGTGTATTGCAATGGAGCATTGAAGTTATAAGTCTAGACTTATATAATTTCTGTACTCCAAATATCACTGTTCATCGTCTATACGTCAACCAATATCACCGCTAGCAACCATTCCCTTTTCTGGTTCCTCCCATGTCCACCTCTTACTAAGGTCTACTTACAATTATTGTCCACAATCTTAGTGGAAACCTGAGCCTTGCATGTTCAATTGTCTCCCCTTGGCCATCTCATGAACAGAAAAAACAGTCTTCCTTCAATGCATAAACCGCTTATATATAATACCCCACCCCACCAACTCAATAAAGAGAAACACCCCTAGCTCTCCTTAGAGAAACCCAACTTATTTTTTCAAGAACTCGAGATCAACTCTTACACTCTTGCTCAGAAACCAACATCACCAAATATGCAAGAGCAAGGCTGTGACACATCTGTGATTGCTACCTCCTCTTCAACACCAACTTGGTGGGAGTTGCACTCAACCTACGCTCACTCCTCATGGGCTCACCACATGATGAACAATATTCCATGGAACCCTTGCAACAACCACACCTCAAACACCTCCCATGAGGAGGGCATCTCCATCTCCACCTCTTTCACCAACGCCGGGTCCAACCAGTCCGGCCTCACTGCCATTGATTCGCCTCATCAGGAGCTCGTTGAGTCGCCTGCCTCCGCCGACCTGCTTGGGGAGCCCGCCTCAGACGGCCATCTGTGGAACCAAGTGTTGCTGTATGTTCATTTTATCATCCCTCTCTTTCCCATAGATTCTATGACACAATTAAAATACATTTGTTCCCATGCTAGCTGTTGCAAAAGTAAACTTCACCAGGCTGGATGATTTTATTTTTCCTGTGTTTACTTCATTTCAGAATGATTTAATGGGAATGGTTTTAATCATAGTTGCAACAGGAAAGTATAGGAAAAAGTGTATTTGTCTACCTGTTTTTCAATAAAGAACATTTTTTCTCGTCTTTTCATGGAGCCAACATTGACAACTAGTATTAAAAATCCTTAAGTACCTTAATCTTAGAAGATGGGGAGCACACTATTTACAGGCTTTTAAACGTATACTATTGTTTGTCTATTTTGTTTTGATGAGCAGTACTATTGGAAGTAATAAAGATGCAATTAGAAGTGGGCAAGATATGTGTGAGAACTTCCTTTCATCTTTGTCGTCCAAAAGCCTGGCCAGCTCTGATAATATGTTTGAGCCTTCAAGTGATTATTTGAAAAAAGTGGGGAACACTTGGGAAGATCATACAAGCTCTAATTCTTTTAGCACCAACATTGACAAACAATTGAATCATGATCAGTTTGAACAATCTACAAGGTTGAACAATTTGCCTGACATGGTTAGGAACTGGTCGATTGCACCCCCCGAACCTTATCTTGATAGCTATGTTACACCAAATACGTGCAATATCTCATCTACTTCAATATCCATGGATCGGTACTTGGAGTCTACTGCTTCACCAACAAACCCAAACTATTTTCCAAGTTATGATCTGAGAACAGGTGGAATAAGGCACGAACTCGGAGCCGCACATTCTTTCAAACATGAAAATGATCAAAACGGTTTTGGGTACAACAATATGGGCCTTAAAAATTCGGCTCTAGGATTAGAACAGAGGTACTTTTACGGTGTTTCAGATCAAGTGCCTAATATGTCCCATGCAAGACACTTCACAGACGTCATATCTTTTGGAGGATGTATGAAGCCGGCAGGCTTGCAACCATCAAACAGCACACTAGCTCTCAAAGGTCAAGTTGCACAAGATAGCAAGAAACTGGCCTTGCCGGATGTTTCGCCTGTGAGTTCAATTAATAATATTTAACGTGGCATGTTAATTGAATCTTTTTATATGTACAAGAAGTGGTGTCTTTTAATTTAAAGCAGTTGAGATGTGTTGCTCAGCAGATCAAAGGAAATGCAAGAGGAAGTAGAGCTGCGAGTGATCAAGGGAGGAAGAGAAAGTCGGAGAATAACTCATCAGACTCTTCCTTCAAGAAGCCCAAGAGTGAGGTGTCTAGCACCACTTCATCTCCCAAGGTAATATAGTTAGTCTGAACCATAATTTTTAATTGGTGAATGTCCACTATGAGAAATTGATCATGTATATATACAAATTTGGAATAAAATATTGTGCACTACTAATGCAAAATTTAGCAAATATATGTCTTCTCAATATGTATGTTAAGAAAAGTGTAGCATATATAATGAATACATTTGGTCAGAAGATAGCGTTTCAAATAACTGCAGGCACAAGTCCCTAAAGCAAAACTAGGAGAAAGAATTACGGTGCTTCAGCAAATTGTGTCACCATTTGGGAAGGTATTATAGCATGTTAAGATCAAACTTTTGTTGGGTCGTTTTGTTAAATGACTAACTAGCATGAGCACTAAAAAGCAAAAAGACTAGAATTTATTATAACTTACTAACAGTGGGATGTTAATTGATTCTTTTTAGACTGATACTGCTTCAGTGCTCCATGAAGCAATTGGGTACATAAAGTTCCTACACGACCAAGTGCAGGTAAGCATCAGTGCTTTTTCTCAACATTTGTATACAGAAATTATCATGCAACCATTGAACATTTATTTGCCATAACATAATGATAGTGCTATAATCTGTATTAAGCAAAGATAAACTGTTTTGAACAAGAATATTTGAGTAACTCCAGGTGAATAATCTGTTATCCTCTGCTATTTATATCATGCAGCTATTGAGTAATCCTTACTTGAAGTCAGGGGTAAACAAGGTAATTGAAAATGGCGCAATGAAGTGGTGAAAATCATGTTTACTTTAGTCCATATATTGTACATGATTAGTTATAATTACTTAAGATACTAAGTGGAGAAAAAACTTATTTGTGGAATAATTATGTCCATTGCGCAGGATCACTGTGCATGGGGAGGATTAGAGAGGAAAGAGAATTTGGAGGCGAGAATTGACCTGAAGAGCAGAGGACTTTGTTTGGTGCCTGTGTCATGCACTCCACAAGCATACAGTGACAATTCTGGCCCAGATTATTTGACACCCACATATAGAGGTTGCTTGTATAGATAAATTATATGTGAGCAGCTACATATATACGACGTTAATAATAGAGACGAAGATTGTAGTACTTTCTGATACTGTTAATTGACTCGTTTTACTTTTCTGATGTTTGTATGAGGAATTGAGGATGGCCAGAGAGAGCAAATTTTTTATGCACGTATAAGGGTATATACATTGTATTGACCAAATTAATGCCTAATTTCATGGGTCACTATGTATATCAAGATTATAAAAACTTAAGTGACCATATTAATAATATAGAGAATAGCCTCCTATTCAAATAAATATGAATTGACATCTTGATAAATACTAAGGGGGGGGGGGGGGGGGGGGGTTT
>JAVDBV010000848.1:0-18836 GCA_032619315.1 Piper longum
TTTAAATCGGCCGATTCCGCACGGAATCGGCCGATTCGTGCATCTATGGTGGAAACGAGTTAAGCCTGTTCGCAAGTATTTTATGTTCGGTTTGGTTCGTATTTATTAATTTCGTGCTTGAAAAAATACTCGGCTCGGAATGGATAAGCTCATTAAATAACGAAGAGAGCTTGAGCAAAGCCGAGTGTTTGGCTCCGCTCAGTTCGAAACTCGAAGTCGATGTGTTTAAACTCGAAAAAATGTTCTGCTCGGCTCGACTCGTAAATACTATTGAAGTCACATTGAACTTAGATGGTATTCAAAAAAAATTTGATCCTATATAAGTCAAACACATAAATATTCACTAGGCTTGAGCTCGGTTAGAGCTCGGCTCGAACTAAGCCTAAACACCATAAATTTTGGACAAGTTCGGCTCGGTTCGTTTACATTAAAGTTCGGCTCATTTACATTAAAGTTGGGCTCGACTCGTTTTATACCAAGTCAAACTCAAGCATACCTTTACTCGGCTCGGCTCGTTTACACCCCTAACTATCTGTCGGGTTGCCCAACTTAACACGCTACATCGGAACTCCCCTAGAGCATTTTTTTAATCGATCTAAATCAAGGCATTTAAATGATTATATTAATTAATATAATACCCTTAAATTAAGGCAATTTACACTGATCAATAAATTGCTACAGAAAATCCATGACCCCAGCTTAGACGCCTTTTTTTCATTCCTATATATTTATTTTTAATTATATTTGGCATGAAATCTACGTTTAATATATTTATATTTTTAGAAAAAATAATAATAATCAAACGTTTTTATATGGTAAAAACTTAAGATAATAAACTTCCCTTCATGTATATAAGATTATATAAATTTAAATTATTTATAAAACATGCGTGGAGTTCAGTCACAAGATAAACTGATCAGATTTTACTAAAGACTTTAAGAATGAAATTATTCACTATAATTTCCCTCCATTTGTGAAAAGAGTTTTATTGGTGAGAATGTTTTTGATTACTTCCTCTTATTAGTTACACAATTTATTACATTTAAATTAGCTTTTAATTGCTAATATTTATAAAACAATATTATGAAGAAACTATTAAGATATATTCCAATTTAGTAAATATTCATATGGATTGGGAATTCCATTGGCTATTTGTAAAGGTGGTGGGGACTTATTTTCATCAGAGTGTTAAACTAAAAAACTTTGTAAAATATTAATATTTTCTAAATAAAATTATATTTTAACTGTATCCTAAAATTAAAGTTATGAATTTGGACTCTTCAATCAATCCATAAATTGGCTGATTTAAATTAGATGCTTTATTCTCTAATTAATTGAAAAATGTAGAATTATTTTTAATATAAATCGTTCGTTCTAGTTGACTCCCAATCGGGTTAAATTATTAATGATTGGGAGTTAATTTTAATTTTTAATTTTTAAATTTATGGTAAAAAGAATCCGTCCACTTATCTAAATAGTATAGATTAATGAACAGAAAATAAATTTAATAATCAGGGTAAATAAATCGTTTAGTTGCAAAAGCCTAAAATACCCTTACTGTACGATGCATAAAACTTGTAAAGATGGGGGTATATTAGGTAATAAAAATGTAAAAACCCTAATCTGCTTCCCTCCCCAACCTCGTCGCCAGCCAACACCCTTCCTCCCAACAACCGCAGTCCGTCAACACCCTTGATCGCAATAGCCAGCCTCCCGCGCCGTCGCTGGCCGGTATGTCACATTGGTGTAGCATTTAGGTCTCCAAAAAGTTGGTTATTGACGAAAGTTTGTAAAATTCAATTTAGATTTGATATGTCGACACCCAGCTTATGATTATAATTGTGCTGATATGACGTTGTTATGTTCTGAAAGTAGTGTTTTGTGTTATATGGGATGTTTTTATTTATATTTATATATATATATATAGTTGTTTTGACATGTTGGTCCCATATTGCACTTTTAGGGGATTTTTTGTTCGTTTTATTTTTAAATTCACATCGATTTTATTGTAATTGTTTTTGAGTTTGAATTGTTTTGTATGATATTCACTTAGTATCTTGTTAGGATTTTTTTTTGCATCCCATACATGCATGATAAAATTTATGTTCCATCTTAAGACGCTAGTTTTTGGATTTGGTTGTGTATGTTACGTGTATGTAGTTTAGTTTATGCATATGTGATTTATTATAAACGTTGTAATGAAATTGTCGCACTTTGTTGTTAATAGTTGTGTTGAATCAAAATTTGTTTGCTGTTGTTCTCTTTTTTGGGGATTCTGGTCCGTTTTCATAAATCAGCAGTTTTTTTTATTAATTAGTTATATGGAAGGTAAGCTAGATTTAATTAAACAGTTTGTGTTAGTGAGTTATATTTATTGGAACTTAAATTAGGTATGAAAGGGTTTAGACTGGTAAGATATTTATATTGTGAAGGTGATACTAAATATTATTGATTATCGGACAGGTCCAGATTGATTTAAAATGAATGGATTCAGTAATTTTCCATTTTGTGCGATTCAAAGGCCGATTCTGATTTATACAATTATGCTTTTGTCTTGCCCACTAATTTTAAATAATAAAACTTGAACCTAATCTTGAGGTTTTGTTTGTGGCAGGAGGAGAGAGGGGGGACATGGCTGCGTCGGCATCCCCCAAGCTCCCGATTCCGGGAAAGCGTAACATCCTAATTACCAGCGCACTGCCTTATGTCAACAACGTCCCTCACCTTGGCAACATCATCGGAAGTAACCACTTCGTTTTCCTCTCTCAATTTTGTGTTTTTTAGGCATACATGCGTTGTTTTGTGTTCCTAGCCCGTGCCTTGGTAGGTTTCGATGCTATGATTCTTGATTTAAATTTTTGTATTGATGCATATGCAGGAACGGTTTTTTTTTTCTCTTATTGATTTATGAAGTGTTTGGTTGGTAGCTGATTTCATGGATTATTTCTGTTTTTAGTTGTTGATGTCAACTTTTTTCTGATTTTTTGTACTAGTTTGATGTCATATTTGTATGCTAGTTTGGTGTTGGATGCATGAAATCTGGCGTCCTTTGATCAGAATTGGTTTTAGAATTTGCAAATTGACTGAGTGCTTTTGAGTAAAATATAAGCTTAATTTAAGATTAATTTCCCCATTCTTATCTTTGACCTAATCGTATACCTTTCTGTAATCAAATACTAATTTTTTTGCTATATATATATATGTATATATATATATATATATCCCAGGTGTTTTAAGTGCGGATGTATTTGCTCGGTACTGCCGACTTCAGGGTTACAATGCCATTTACATGTGTGGGACTGATGAGTATGGTACGGCTACCGAAACAAAAGCAATGGAAGAAAACTGCACCCCTCAGCAAATATGTGACAAGTAAGTGTTGTTACTTACATTGAAGATGATTAATAGCTTTGTCCTTTTATATTTATATATTTTTGGCTGTTTGATATGGATTTTTCCTATTTTGGCGGTATGGTATAGTATTGTCTATTTATTTGTAGAAAGTGTTATTGGTAGTCACAAGCATGCCAATGAGATGAACTTTATATGGATCTGAATCTTACTAAGAAAAGCAGATATACTTGTCATGGTATACATGACATAAATAAATGGAACATTTCACAATTGTCATTCGCTACTGCAATCCTGCTGTGCATACAAGCTTCTAGTATCATTTCAATTTTGACAGTGTTCTTTTGCGTTGCCTCTAGGACTGAATGCCTACTTTTAGTGTTCCATTACATTTTCTTGGAAAGACATTGACCTTTTATATTAACTTTGCTTAAAAATTATGCTCAGGTACCATGCAATTCACAAAGGGGTATACAAATGGTTTGATATTAGCTTTGATGAATTTGGACGGACATCTAGTCCCCAACAAACTGAGGTTTGTCAGGAAATTTTCAAGAAACTGTTGGAGAACAATTGGCTTTCAGAAAGCACAATTCAGCAAGTATACATTAATTTTTAAATTTCTTCCAAAACTCTTTTAATAAGATGTATCCTTTTGTTCTCTTACAAAAACTTGATTATGTGTTTTGTGTCAATCATTTGTTACAGCTATATTGTGATACATGCCAACGGTTTCTAGCTGATCGGTTTGTTGAAGGTGTATGCCCTACAAAGGATTGCAATTATGATTCTGCTAGGGGAGACCAATGTGAAAAATGTGGGAAGTTGTTGAATCCAACTGAACTGAAGGATCCGAAATGCAAGGTTTGGCATTGGGGCTTGCAAATTTAGTTTAAGTTTGTGTTGGATTTTGTTTTTATGGGAAGCTTATGATAAGTAAGCTGTTGTTGGTCTTGTTAATGCAACTCAAAGTTGTGAAAGTTTCATCCCTCCATTCACTATTATGTGTTAGGTATGCAAGAATACACCAAGAATTCGCGACACAGATCACCTTTTCTTAGAGCTTCCGTTATTGGAGGACAAGTTAAAAGCATACATTGAGAAAACATCAATTGTTGGATCTTGGAGTCAAAATGCTATCCAAGCTACTAATGCATGGCTCAAAGAAGGGTTGAAACCTCGTTGTATAACTAGAGATCTTAAATGGGGTGTCCCTGTTCCTCATGAGAAATATAAGGATAAGGTATCATGTCAATGCTATTAACTTCTCTTTTCCCTTGAAATGAATGTGCTCTCTTACCTACTTTTTTTGGAATTTTTTTGGTGAAGTTGATGTTTAATTATACACTTGGGATTGGACTGACAACTTCTTATTATACCTATGCTCCATCCAATTGTACTTTTGTGTTAATAGCATATGTGCTGGCTTTAGGTGTTCTATGTGTGGTTTGATGCACCTATTGGGTATATCTCTATAACCGCATGCTACACGAATGACTGGGAGAAGTGGTGGAAGAATCCTGAAAATGTTGAGTTATATCAGTTTATGGGGAAAGACAACGTGCCATTCCACACGGTGAGAATACAGTTTAAAGTTCTTTGCTATTTTTAACGTGCCATTCCACACAGAGAGAATACAGTTTAAAGTTCTTCGCAATTTTTTTTTTGCTGCTGAATACTTTTGATATTATCATTGTGATCTTATCCCATGCATTTAAGTCTTTGGGAACTGGTGAATGTTTAATCTGACTAAAGAAGCCTATCCTTTTGATAGAGTGGCACAAAGGCTATCATGTGGTATTTTGAGTTAAAAACAAAAGAAGGATAACATTTATGTGAGGCAAGAGAATACAGAGGAAAGGCGGTTGTGAAAGATGATTTTTTTGGTTTTGTTTTTGTTTTTTGAAGTGTCAGTATGTAAAACCAAGCCAACTTTATTTACTTTACTACATTGAAGATTGAAGGTGGAAATATTGATATCTAGTCCATAATTGCTCACATAGGGTTTGAGTTTCATTGGAGATTTTATTTATCAAGTAAAATGCAACTTGTACACCATCATCGAGCACATTTGCTTTAAAATCAAGCTACAATAAGGAGAGTATTAACCGACAACTTAGTCTTATTACTTAGTTGTCTTCTCCTTGTCTTATCTTTGTTGTAGATATCTTTTGATTTAGTTTGGTCTTTTTGTAACGATGTAGCCCAAATTACAAACTAATGGGCTTAAGCCTCTTTTTGAAAGTGGATAACTGAAGTTGAAAATTTTTTGTCCATTCTCACTTATAAATGGAACCTTACCCTAACAGGCATTAAATGTAAGGCTAAGTTGAGGGATTTTATAATTCACCTATCTTGGAAAATTTTATCATCGAAATTCTTACACTTTGTTAGCCTTAATCCATGTGACTTCTTCGGCCTATGACCATTACCTTAGTTAATGTCCTTGATTTAGTCCATTTAATACAAAAACAGGTTGCTCCGATACTATTTATAATGTACTGTCAACTACTTGTATGATGTAACACCTATATATATCAATGAGAATACACACTCAAGCGAACTTTGGCACTTGAGTTTTCATGGTATCGAGCCTGGTCTCCTTCCTTGTTCATCATGTCGAGCACTTCTTTCTCTCCTTCATCTGCAACTTCTCTTCCCTCCCTCTCTGCTGCAAATGGTCCCAATGTTATCAACATTGTGTTAGTCAAACTTGATCATAAAATTACCCCCTTTGGAAGTCCCAATTCCTAGCCATCCTTCACATTCATGACCTTGTTGCCTACATTGATGGGTCTCTCAAATGCCCCCCTTAATTCTTAACTCACGATGGTGTCCCTACCCTCACGCCCAATGAGTTGAACAAGACCAACACTTAGCTAACTGAATCATGGTCGCCCTCTTTGAGCCTTTACTTGCTCAGGTTGTGGATCCTATCTACACTTCTTCCTTTGCCATTTAGTCAAAGCTTGAGAAGAACCTCACATCTGCCTCCCAGTTGCATGCTATTCTCCTTCGTGGCCATCTTCAGACTGTCAAGAAAGGTTCCTCCTCCATTGATCAGTACTTCTAGTCTATCTTTGATCTCTCCAACTAGTTAGCATCCATTGGGTCTCCAATTTCTAATAATGACTTGTTCTATTACACTCTTGGTGGACTAGGACCTGAATATGAGTCCTTTGTAAACATGGTTTCCTTGCAAGCCGAAGATCTGCCCTATGAAGACTTATCCAGCCTCTTGAGGAGCCATGAAGTTCGCCTCTCCTTCCACTCTTAAGCTTAACAATATTCTACATGTGCTTGTCATTTATCGGAATCTTTTATCTTGTTGCTTAGTTTACCAAGGATAGTAACTGCTACTTTGAATTCTATCCCTCTGGTTTTGTTATTAAGGATCTGAAGGCCCCCAATACCCTGTTCCAGGACCAACCAGCCAGGGCCTCAATTCCATTCGGCTGCAAGTAAGGAAGAAAATTTCCACCAAGTTTGAGCGTCATCAAGCTCTTTCTGCAATTGGTCAATCTAGTCACCTGTGTTATTATCATGTTGGTCATCCTACAACTGATATTATGAATCAGATAATGAGTTCTCTAAAGCTCTCATCTAAGATTACTTCTATTTTTCATCCTTGTCAATTGGCTAAAAGTCAAAGACTGCCTTTATTGCCTCTTCTTCTTCATCCACCATGCCTTTACAATTATTATTCATAGATGTATGTGGTCCTTCCCCAGTTTTGTCAAAAGAAGGATGTTGATTTTATTTACTAATAGTTGATGACTATACAAGGTACACTTGGATTTTTCCATTGCATCAAAAGTCCCCGGTATTTGACACTTTGTGCTGTTTAAAACACTAGTTGAAATTCTGTTTTCCAGTAAAATTAAATATGTTCACATAGATAAAGGGAAAGAGTTTGCAAATCGTCAATTTGTCAATTTGTTCTCATCAAGGGGCATTCATCATAATAGATTTTCTTGCCCTTACACACCACACCGTGTAATGACCCAGCCCAAAGTGCAACGTAATAAGCCTAAGTCATTTCTTTAAAATGGTTAACCCAAGTTAAAGATCTATAGTCCATTCCTACTTATAAATAGGATCTTAGTCCGGTAGATATTAAATTTGGGACTAAATTGAGGGATCTCACAATCCACCCATCCTAGAAAATTTCGTCCCCAAAATTCTTACACTTAGCCCATTGCTAGCCTAGCTAATATCTCTAGTCCAGCCCACTATTTAATACGGAATCAGGTTGACTCTGATACTATTTTTAACGACCTGGCCCAATGTGGAACGTAATGGGCTTAAGTCGTTTTTTTAAAAATAGTTAACCCAAGTTAAAGATTTATAGTCTATTACTACTTATAAAGAGGATCTTAGCCCGATAGGTATTAAATGTGGGACTAAATTGAGGGATCTCATGCACCGGACAAAATGGGCATAGTTGAAAGAAAGCATCATCGTGTTGTTGAAACTGGCCTTGCTCTTCTTGCCACTAGCTCTCTTCCACTCTATCTGATGGCACTCCATTAGCTGATGCAACTGATTATCGAAGTATTGTTGGAGCATTGCAATGTGACACTAACAAGGCCTGGTATTTCTTTTGCTGTTAATCATGTGTGTCAGTTTGTGCATACCCCCACATCCATTCATTGACAAGCAGAAAAGAGTATTCTATGCTACCTCAAGGGCTCCTTTTATAAATGTCTTAATTTTACACCCTCTAACCATGATCTTCAGGCCTTTTCAGACGCTGACTGGGCAGGGGATCCCGATGATAGAAGATCCACGATTTGTGTTTGTGTCTTCCTTGACAACAATCTGATTTCTTGGTTATCCAAAAAGCAGCCTATAGTGTCTAAGTCAAGTACTGAATATGAAGATAGATCGCTTGCTGTTACCCCCACACCTATATATATCAATGAGAATATACACTCAAACTAACTTTGGCACTTGAGTTTTAGAGAGTATGGTAGTTGAATTAGCACACAGAGGTAGATGAGGTCTGAGGTTTAAGATGATATTATATCTGGAGTAGATGTTGTGCTCGTGTACTTATGGACAATTATAACAAACATGATATGACCATGGTACTTGAATTGAAATTTTTCGTAGTTTTGTTGGTTAATAATTGTAAAAACATGTACGCCCATGGTACAGTTATAATGATGGGTGTCTTTCAGGTGATGTTTCCTTCCACACTTCTAGGAACAGGTGAAGAGTGGACAATGATGAAGACTATTAGTGTTACTGAGTATTTGAATTATGAATCAGGTCAAATTGGTGACTCATTTGGTTATCTTATTGAGATTTTAGTGCCGTGTATGTAGTCTGATTGATGTTTACTTACAGGAAAATTCTCCAAGAGTAAAGGTATTGGGGTCTTTGGTAATGATGCAAAGGATACAAACATACCTCCGGAAGTATGGAGGTATTACTTGCTCACTAATAGGCCTGAGGTGAGATACGTTTAGAGCTGATTTTGTGTAATTGTAACTTGCATGCCAGTGCTTACTGTGTTATGTTACGAATTAGGTGTCAGACACGTTGTTCACATGGGTGGACTTACAATCTAAGCTGAATAGCGAGTTACTGAACAACTTAGGCAACTTCGTTAACCGTGTATTAAGTTTCATAGCCAAACCTTCAGGTTGAGTACTCTAACATATGGTAAATTCAATTGCTACGTTATGTGCTATCCTCTAAGAAAACTGTCTTCTCTTACAGGTTCAGGATATGGATCGACAGTACCTGATGCTGCCAATGCTGAATGTCACGAGCTCTCTGCTAAACTAGCAGTGAAAATTGACAAATATGTTGTTCAATATGTGGATTACATGGAAAAGGTATCATGTTCCCTGTGTCTTTTCTTTTCTTCTTTTTTCTTCTTTTTTTTTTCTGACAAATGAACTATATGTATAATTTTTGGATAGTGAAGTTCATATTTTTATTAACCTCAGGTTAAGCTGAAACAAGGTCTGAAAACAGCAATGAGCATTTCAAGTGAGGGAAACACATACTTGCAAGTGAGTCTTGACTTTCTCCTTATTGTTTAGAGTATGATCTGTGGTGTCTAGATTCATAATAATGTGAACTTTGTCTTTTCAACGTTGGTGGCAGGATAGCCAATTTTGGAAGCTTTATAAAGAAGATCCAGCATCTTGTTCCATTGTAATGAAGACCTCAGTCGGGCTTGTCTACCTATTGGCTTCTTTACTAGAACCTTTTATGCCAGCTTTTTCTAGAGAAGTATCACTACTGCAACTTTGTTTTTTTTGATAAATTGTATGGTAGACCAGTTTTTCATCCATTGGCTAAGTATTTTCATTGATGGATTGACAAGGTTTTGAAGCAACTGGACATTCCTCATGAACAACTCTCTCTGGAGGAAGGGTATATAGCATTAGCAAAGACACCATGGAATATAATTCCTGGTGGTCATAGAATTGGAAAACCGGAACCCCTTTTTAAAGAACTGGTATAAGGATGGTTGCACCACTTTTTTTCTTTTTGTATTTTTAGTCTGAGATTGTTGGAAACATATCTGTTGGTGCAGAAAGATGATATGGTGGAGCACTTGAGGGAAAAGTATGCTGGAAGCCAAGCTGACCGAATTGTCAAATCAGAAGCTGATGTGAAAAAGGTTGCCGAATTGAAAAATTTTATGATGAAAGGTTAGGTGATGTAAGACGAACTAGAGCTATCTTTAGATTTCTTTAATGGGTTTTTAATAAATTTAGCAGTTTGTATTTTAGAGGATTTTTCTTGTAATTTTTTGTCATTGTTATTTACTGTTTATGTTAGCCTATACATGAGCCTAATACCATTGGAAACGTGAGGAAAATTATGAAGCTTTGGCGGAATCAAAGTTTTGTTTCCTAATCCCCAAATTCTTTGGCTCTATCTCCTTCCACTTGTTTTTCAATAATTCTTGTGAATATAATTTCTCACAATCTATATCCCTGGTATATTTTCACCTTGCTTATGACTTTGCAGAGATTAATGGTTGTCTTGCAAGTTACTTCATATTCTTGATAAGCTAGAGGGGTAGATAAAAAAATTTGCACCTTTTGACTATATCTCTATGTATGGTTGGGGCTTCGACTTCTAAGTTCTGTCGGCTCTCCGATGCTAGATTTGTAGCAAGAGAAGTGAAGAACTAACGCTAGAAGATATAGGCTAATTAACAGTGGCAAGCATTTAGAAGCAAGATATTGTTTCTTGTGATTGTTTGAGTTCCTTCTCTTTTGTTGAGGACCTTCAACTTGGGAGTAAAGGGAACAATAACTGGATTTGATAGAGCTAACAGCTATAGGGATTTTTTATTCGTAACCAATCTTTTAATGCTTATAGGAGTATGTTTAAGTATTGAGGGTGATAGTATTTGTGTTTCCTTCTCTTGAATGTTATGTTTCATTGCATGTATGCAGACACTGGCAAGAAGACCCAAAAGCCATCAAAAGTTGTGGCCGATGCCAAACCTAAAGCTTCAAATGCTGAAATATCAGTTTCTCAGCTAGATATCCGTGTAGGGCAAATTACTAAAGTACAAAAACATCCAGATGCAGATTCCTTATACATTGAAGAGATTGATGTTGGTGAGGATGCTCCCCGCATAGTTGTCAGTGGTCTGGTTAAGTACATTCCTTTGGAAGAGATGCAGGTAAAATTTGTTGTTTTCTGTTTTTTATTTCTGTAAACTATGGATTCTGAAGTACACAAGGCTTGTTACAACTTGTTCATATTTTCTTATGTTTTACAGAATCGCAAAGTGTGTGTCCTCTGCAATTTAAAGCCTGCAAAAATGCGTGGTATTGTATCACAAGCGATGGTTTTGGCTGTTTCAAATAATGATCCCACCAAAGTAAGTGACAATCTTTTCTTAAATTATTTTTTATCATTGAAAAACATCTTCTGTCACATTTTTCTTGATAGTATTCATCATTTCGCTAACTAGAGTAACATTAAGAATTTTGTATTTGTTGTCATAATATTAAGATTGCTGTGAAATTTATGTAGATGGAAGTTGAAGTTATTATGTGCAAATCTAGTATTTTGATAATAATTTATCCAGTATTATTCCCACTAGCATAAATGTGGAGAAAGCTGGATCATTACCTTGATGAACGACTATAGCTATGGCTATTCATCAGTAGTTAGTGTCTGTGTTCAAATGTTCATTTCATGTATTGCACGCAAGACGATGCAAAGCTGGTACATAAGAGCATACAGAACCTAAGCATTTCGATTATAATATGTTATGACCTCCGAGCATCTTCTTTGTTGAGATGTTTGTAAGGATGACTAGAAGTGATTTGTGTGTTTAGGTTGAACTAGTGGACCCACCAGACAGTGCTTCAGTGGGTGAAAGAGTATCTTTTCCTGGTCACGATGGTGAGCCGGAAGAAGTGCTTAACCCAAAGAAAAAGATCTGGGAAACTGTGCAGGCTGATTTACACAGTGATGCCGAATGCGTGGCCTGTTACAAAGATGTGCCGTTTACTACTACTGCTGGTGTTTGCAAGGTCAAGTCCATTGCCAATGGGGAAATACGGTAGTTTCTGGTGGAGCAATGTGAGTAAGGAGGATCAAACAAAGATTATTCGACTTGAGAATGAACTATATCTCATTTAAGATCCCGGCTTTGATTCATGGTCATGTTATATGGTTGCATTTATATGAAAAGAAATTTTGGCTAGTTTGGTAATGCAGTTGTCACAAGGATACGGTGTAACATTTTTCTTAGTGTATAGGATATATGCATGAAAAAAAATTTGCCGTTGTCTTTGTGATCTAAGTGTAAAAGAAAGTTCCATCGTCTAGTGAGTCAGTGACTAAGATCTGAAAATTTTTATGGGAAAAAAAAATCTGATAATTTTTTCGTTGTCATCTTGTTATTTGTTGTCTTTATTTTTTGTCATCGTAGATAATTTTATTTGATCTGTGAATTCTATATTGATTTGTGAAATGGGTCTCTAATAGAAAGTAATTGTATAATATACCAGACCAACGAGAGGTACGCTGCTGGTCCTTCAGCGCGCCGCACTTTTGTCATCTCAACTCCCCATTAATTTCTTCAATGCAAGCAAGAGACTTTATGCAGGTATCCATCCAATCCCACTATATTCATCAACACCTTACCATATCTTCCATTCTATAACATGCCTAGAACTCAGGATGTCAACAGGCATATATGATATACAACCAACAACTTACCCATCTAGAAATCATTGCACGTCCTAATCAAACTAGGTCATGGACTTATATATGAAAACAATCAATTGATAATATAAAATATATGTCATTCGAGTCCCTATATTGATAAGACGATATACAATACTCATCACGTTCAAACTTCGACCATGTCAGCTTGGATCACGGATGTGCTTTGAATGGTAATAAAAATTCTTATAGATCTCATCATCTTTAAATTATGATTTATTATTATTATAATGGATTACTAGCATCCATTAATTCACAAACACAGTGAAGAAAAAAGAAAGAAAAATTAGTAGAGTTACTTAGCAGAAATTAAGAGCAAGAAGCATAGGTGGTCGGCAGAAATAGACATAAATGACACAAAAGTACTATATTTGTAATATACTTTTTAAAAAAATTGGTGCGTTCTTATTGTGCTTTGTATTGAAATTAATCATGATCCAGTCATTTACACTACCATGCCAAGCAAAAAGCAATGATTAATATATTGTAAGCTTCATTAATACTTAATATCCACATGTTTAGTCCAGTTTAGAAGGCAAATTAGTAAAATTGTTTAAAACATTTCAAAAATAGCAAATATCAAACTTGTTGCACTTACTTTTCTATGTAATTATTAGTCGAAAATACGACTCAACAATAATTATAAGAGTTTTCCGGTCGAGCTGAACTTTGGATCAGCTCTTTCCCACCGGTAAATGCAAGTCCAAATCAGCAACTATTAAAAAATAGGAAATGTTGGACACGCCTTTCTTTAAATTATTTGGATTGGAACACCTTAAATTATATCAAATTACTTAAACCCTAAACTTTAATCCAAACCTAACTCATTTAGAAAAGGTTAGATTCAAATCAAAGCTGGATAAAATCAACAGGTAAAAGTTATGATATCATTATATAATATAAAAATTATATAATTTATACATAATAAAATTATTTTTTACACATAATTATATCAAATTTAAAAAATTTTAATTATAAATTCAAATTTGATATGAATTATTATTAATAATAACATAAATAAATACAAATAAAATTAACTCAAACTAGATTTAACTTGAATATTTTTTAACTTATCGTCCAACAAAGGGAAGAAAAAATAGAACAAAAAAATAAAAAATTGGATAACCAAATAGGCATGTGTACACGGCTATATTATGAAATCTTGTTTTGCCTCCCCTCTTTAAGAGAGAAAAATAAGATCCAGCCATTTACCTTTTTTTTTTAGGAGGAAACTTAAACTCAAAATCAAACATACCAATTTTAAACTAAACAAAACTCAACTCGACCTACCGGACGAGGACCCCTGAGTTCACCTCTTTTCTTCACTACCCATTTCAACTTGCTGTGAGTCTGATAAACGGATAACATCGGCGATGGATGCTAAAGTTATACCAATTTTCTTCAAAATACATGCTCTCCTTTTGTTAATTATTAAAACTAACAAAAATAAAAAAATTGCCCGACATCTTTCGAAACATAACTTCAAGACATTCAATTTTTGCCACTCTAACTTAATTTAATATAATAAGATGTTCACAGATTACTTGTATTGAAGTAGACTCGGCCCTTCTGGTAAATACTCGAGGCAACGAAAAAGAAGAGTTGCCAACCAAACAGAAGATAGTGCGGTACAAAAAAAAAAAAAACAAATGATAAAAAAACATATATGACCCGCATCCGATCCCCTTTTCAAAATAAGAACTCCGGAAGAAATAAGAAGGCCAAAAACCTCCAACTTACTTAACCTACTGATAGACATGACGAATGTATCTTTCCCGGCCCCATTTGGCAATAAAATCATTTACTATACCACCCGAGAGCTTAAGATCAGGATGCTCCTTATCCTTATCTCATACCGACATTCCAAGACTGAACAAGACCCATACCTCAAACAAGACCCTGCTGACCCACCCACGCCGACCACATTCATGATGCAATCCTTTCTGCACAGGGCATATTGCACAACCTGAAACTGTATAAAGATTAGTATCTTTAAATAAATGTATCGATGCGAGAACAAACGAACTCTACAGCTACCATGTGCATGTTAAAGTTAAAGCAAAAGTATCTTGTCACCTTTAACTGAAGTTAAAACCACCAGAAGGCACAGAAGGAAGCTCTCCACCAAACTGAAACCCACCGGGTGGTGCAGTTCCATCACTTGCAGGTAGGGCCTCATCTTCATCCTCCAACCAGTAAGTCTCCAGGATCTTGACAGCTTTCTCATAGATTTCATTATTGTCATGACTCTGAAGATTTTCGATCTTCTCCAATCCCTCAGCATCATCAACCATTTGTGCATACAGATTAACACCATTGGTGGATCCCAAATTCTTCTCAGCTTCTCCAACCTTGAGAATGTTTTCAAGCCCTTCCAAACAAACCGTAACTATTCTTGGGTCGGGGCAAATAAGCAAATCGCACAAAGGCTTGATACATCCTTGACTGACCAGGTACCTAATAAAAACCAAAATGAAGTTCCATAAATTCGTTTTGATTTGTACACGGGCAAAAAAAGGACAGAGGCGGAAACATACTTGATTTGTTCATGGGTACCACCGGAAGTAGCATTTGAAATTGCCCAAGCAGCTTCCTTTTTAATGTCAAACTCGGCAGATTGAAGCAAATGAACCAAGGGTCCAATGATATCAGCGGCAATCACAGCCTGCAGTTTGTAAATGGGTAAGAAAATGATATGTGCAAAACATTTGAAATAGAACTCACAAAATGAACTTCTGCGTAGCTGGTGTTATATAACGGCCTGTTTTAGTAAGTTCATGTATCTATCACGCTAAAAAATGTATGGTTATTAAGAATCTGCATCCTCAACAACGTACCTGTATCTGCTCCTTGGTGCCAGCAGTGATGTTTGAGATTGTCCAGCAAGCTTCTTTCTTTATGCTTTTTTTATGATTGTGTGTAAGAAGGCTTAACAAGCATGGAAGTGCTCCATGATTAATGATGTACTAAAAAAAATGCATTTATCTATTAGAAAAAAGGAAAACACCACCAAATATAAAATGTTAACAAAATATACATAACTTCACATTAAAAAACATGCCAAGTGTACACCTAGCATCAGATCTCCAAAATTTAACTACAACTAAAAACTCAAATTGTGAGGTGTCCATCATCCAATCTGAAAAGTTAAAAATGCACGCAAAATATTATCCCAGAAATCATCAAGAATTTCCCCATAATATATAAAATCCAAGAAGAGAAAATAAATGAGTATCACAATCATCAGATCAATAAAACATCAAATTTTATGAAATATTTGCTGGTCAAATCATTTCTAAATGCTTAAGATATTTTGAAAATTTACATGTTTCTCTATGCTCTTGCCAATATGCACGTGCATTACCGGTAACGAGCCAAGACAAAGGAGGGTGGCATAATGAAGGTCATCCGGCCATCAAATCTTTACCATTTGTAATCACATGAACCCTAATTTACAATTCAATTCCCCAACATCTTTTAGGGTATCAGGTGGACGAAAAAGAAGAATAAAAAGTAGCCATACCTGGGTCTGCAAATCATCTCCTGTGACAATATTTCCGACGGTTCGGAGAGCTGGTATAAGCACTGAGGGTGATGGATGCCTACATATAAGGCAAGTAAAACGAAATCATCAAAATAAAGGACGAAATCTGAATATAATTACTAAATGCAAAAGCAGCAAAAAGAAGGACAAAAACAGTTGCTTACATGAGCAATTCGACAAGCCTGGGGCAGACTCCAGCATCAATGACAGCTTGAATTTTGTCATTTGTGCCATCAGAGAGATAAGACAAAGCCCAGCACGCATCTGTGAGAACCTCTTCATCAGTTGAACGAATAAGCTGCTGAAGAGCAGGAAGAGCAGGTCTTGTCTATCACATCAAACAACCTTAATTAGATGCAACCTGCTGTAGAAAATTACAGAACTGTTAAAAAAATGAGACGGGATATGGAGCCACCTGCTCAAAAGGTGGCTGAGGCTTGCCTCTACAGAAATTCGAAAGAGTCCACCAAGCTTTCTAAGCATAGAAAGCTTGGCACGGTCATTCAATTGCGCCAACAACGGAAGTAATGCTCCATGGCTAAGAACAAGGTCTCGGCATCTAGGAGAATCACCGGCTACATTCCCCAAAGCCCACACAGCCTAGTAATATGCAAACAATGTCATAAACTAAGTGATTAAAGTTAAAAATCAACTAAACTAAACTAAACTCAAAGCCAGCTCACGAAGAAAAGACTTGATGTTCACCTGTTCGCGAACATCATCACTAGGAGAAGCGAGAAGCTGCACAAAGATGGGCACTGCACCATGATCAATAACCACCTTGGTATTCTCAGAAGTTCCAGAGGCGATGTTTGTCAGAGCCCAAGCAGCCTCGAACTAATCAAAAACCATATAATGAAATAAGCCGCATTTAGGTCATGCGTCACTTGAAACACAAGAAACCTTCACACACATACAAATGAGAGCAAGCTAACTTATGTCTATATATAAGAAGAACCATTGCTCCAAACCTGAAGTTGATGAAAGTCCTCTCGAACTAGAAACTCAACGAACCGCGGAACAACACCTGATTGAATGACCTCCTCGATCGGGGGACTCCTTTCTACTCAAACACACAATTCAACATCAAAGCAATCAATTTTAACATACGCATGGGCCAACAAAAGCTTCCTTTGCTGCCGCAAAACAGGACTCCTACCAATAGACAGCAATTTGCGAAATTGTGTAGTCGCTTCAAGCTGTAACGCGCCATCATCCGACCAAACCCCCGCCACCATGGCCGGAAGGCTCTCCAACTACAACAACAACCAAACAGCACATTTCTCACAATCCGAGTCAAAAGCTACAACTAACTAATCAGCAGCTCATGAACAAAACAATCTGAATCTGCGTTATTACAATCTGTATCAAAAGCTACAACTACCTAATCAGCAGCTCATGAATCTGAAAAAAAAAAATCTGCCTGCGTTATTACAACCCTAGGAACCCAAAGGCGGGACGATCAACCAAAAAGCCCAAACCTTCTTCTCGACGGCCGACGGTTGCACCGACGTCGGGAACTGCTGCGCCTGCATCCCCTCCCTCCTCTTCTTCTGCAGGCTCTCCTCCCGGCGGTTCTTCCGGATCTCCACCATGTTGTCCTCCCGCCGCCGCCGCCCCTCCTCGGCATCGACGGCGACCTTGTACCGGTTCCGGCGGACATCCGTCCTGGCGCTCGGCCTCAACGACATGGCTCCCGGCTTCTTCACCCTCGACCCAATCCCTACCCCCGCCGCCAAAAAAAATGGGGAAAAAATCAGGAAAAAAAACCGCAACGAGCTCGAGAGATTGGGAGCAGAATCGCCGTCGGAGAATCGGAGGAGGAAATCGAAAACTTACCGGATTTGAGATGGGGAAGAGGGCGGTGGTGGGGAGTGGGGGCGAAAAAGGGGGAGCCTTTTGGGCGAGATCGACCGTGATACGGGGGTTTTGAATTGCTTCGTCATGGCTTCGGTGGAAAAAGCATGTGGGCCGTCGTTGTGGGCCGGTTGGTGTAAGAACCCATCCAGGGAAGCCCATCCAGGGGGAGTCGGTGGAAGTATTTAGCACATACTCGTCCACACATCCCCAAATTAATTAACTACACGTCCATTCAAACCTCTTCTACTTATATTTTCCCCCCAGCGAGTTCAGGCTTTTTCAACCTGTTTAACAAGGCAAAGAGAATTTCCAGAAAAACACCAATTCCTCAAATCACAGTAAAAATAAAATTGTGTCATCCCATACAAAATTTATAGACCATTGGATATGTATGTCAAAAAATATGAGTAAAGAACCATTCATGCCAAGAACAACCTTATTTCTCTCTCTTTTACATAATCAAAAAGTAAGATTTATATCCCCAAATTTGTATTAATAAACATGGTTGTAGGAATCGGAATCGGAATCAAAATTGTTTTCCAATGAATTGGAATCAGAATCGAAATCAGTCTGAATCGGTCAAAAATCGGTTTTTTTGAATCGGTCTAAATCGAAATCGGAATCGGTCCGAATCGGTTATATAAAAATATATATTGACAATTTATAACATAAATATATAAAAATCATATATTGATGTTATTTTGATATTATTATGTTTATTAAAGTTTATTATATTTTTAATAATTTTTTTGATTTTTTAAAAATTATTTTGAATTAATTATTATTTTATATTCGAGTCGGACACAAGTCAATTTTTAATTACGAGAATGCCACCCTCTCTCTCACCTCCACCCCGTCG
>JAVDBV010000849.1:0-15294 GCA_032619315.1 Piper longum
GCCGTGGCCGCGCGGCCACCCACGGGTATTCCACTTTTGCCCATACAAAATTAATTGATTTATTAAAAACCCTAAGGTATTTTAGTCATTTTTGCATAAAAACCGATTTTTCCCGATTTGGAATCGGTTTTGAATTGGTCCGAATCGACCAAAATCGGCCGATTCTTGGACCGATTTTTACCCACCCGATTTATCCTAATTTTTCACTAGGATTTGCTCCGATCCGATTTAAATCGGCCGACGATTTTTGCAACCCTGGTGGCTGCTGGTTGAACACTAAAAGCTGATAGAAGTTTTGGGGGGAGATTGGGTTTTTGGTTTGCACGGGTTCTAAAGGAAACCCGTTCAATCATATTTTGCTATAGTCTCGGGGTGAGAGTCGGCTTAAATTGTTAGATTCTTGGTCACTTTTATGCCGGAAACGAGTTGGCCTCTTGACAACTAGGCTTTGTACTAGCCTTGTTAAATATGGAATCGAGCAATTTTTGTAACTATGGATTAAATATTTCAGAAAACCAACTCAAGGGGTTACATATATGTTTTATCGACAATACTATATACGTAGATACACTCTTTATATTTGTTTGGATGTTCATAAGGCAATGGTCACCGTTTTGTGGCTGTTTGTGATCTGATAAAAATTGCCGCTACCGGGGTGTTGATAGTTTGTAATTTTTTTTTTATTATAGTAGGGGTCCTTTTCCTTCTTGCGGTGAGCACATAGTGGACTATTCTTTTGATTTTTGCCCTTTCAAAATAGGTGATACCAAGTATATATATAAATATAAACTTTCAAATCAAATATTCTAGTTAATTAACCACATAAATTAGCCCTCTAGATTACAAAATTTACTGATAGTGTTCTTCGAGAAGCTAGTCGCAACATAGGAACCTGTGGAATGTTGTGCACAGTACTGCATGTTGAACCGGTCTCGTCAAATATTTTCTTTGGTTTTGGACTCATTATTATGGTGGATAATGTAATGCACGCACTTTACCATCATTCACCAAATCACCAAACACCAGATTATGAATTAGATTTCGTAGAGAATACTTTCCCTAGAGAATTATTGAAAATTTTGAATTCACGCATTATTGAAATATATAAGAATTATGCAGGGAATCACTGGGGAATTATATTCTTGCGTTACTGAAAAAAATGAGAATTGCATGTTGAATTTATAAAATAAAATATTAGTAAAAAATTATCCCCAAAATAGGAAGCTAATTATAAAAACGAGTTTTCCGCTACACTTGTAAAAATTGATAATTTTTTTGTAAGGATGACAGAAAAGTTATCTAAAAATAAAATTAGATTTTATAATTAACGAAAGCAATTTCGTGCACGATTTGATGCACTAAACTCGCCTTTATGTTACACTTAACACAAAATATAAGGGCCATATGAAATTCATTCTTTAGATTTTCAAAAAGCAATTATAATTAAATCTATTACGCCAAATTATATGGTTTAAATACTGCCTATTTATTAGTGCCCACCTTCCCACCTTGATTAACCTTTCAAACATATAAGAACTACCTTCAACTTGTAACATAGCATTAAATAACTAAGGACATGATATTTTGAAGTGACAAAAAAGCCTCTTTTACAAAATGAAAAGAACTAGTAAATGGAACATTTGTCACTGAGTATATACCTGTCCATATCAAATAACAACATCTTCCTTGAACAGTAGCCATGTTAATTGTACTTTTTTCACACCAATTTCTTCCTTAAACTGTGAAAATGTAAAAACACTACACATGATTGATTGTGCAGTATTTTCAAAATAAACACATGATTGTAAATTACAATATTACAAACCTCAATTGTAAGCCATTGACCTGATTATAACATTATCAATGTATTTGACTTGCCTCTTTTCTCACAAAATATAAAATCAATATGATTGGCACTTGACAAGCTCATGAAGCTATGGAGCAATACAATAGCAATTTCACAAACTGTACGAAAGTAGCATTCACCCAATCAAACAGAAAAAAAAATTTGTACCCATTGAAACTTGAACAAAAACGAAAAAAACCAAAGAAGCAAATCTATAATAGACAATCTCTTTTCCGAATGTAAGTTGTGCAATTTCATCTTTGAACCTTCCTCCTTGTCTAAGTTCATCTCGAGAAAGATTTAATCAATAGGCATTATGGGAATAAAATATGAGCTGAGTTGCAAAAATCAGTCGATTCCACTCGGAATCCGCTGATCAAAGGCTTTTCAATTCAAAAACCAGCTAATTCAGTCTTCATGCGATTCGGTTCATGAATCGACCGATTCAAGTTGATTTTGCCCAATTCTGTAATCGGTCCAAATTAGCCGATTTTGAACGGTGGTGATAAACGGGGCGAGGGGAGGACGTGGCGGCGAGCGGCAACTGAGCGATGGGGGAGCTAAGTGGGGGGCAAGAGGGAGGATCTGGAGGGGCAGAAGGGACTGGCGGTGGACGGCCAGGACATGCATAGTGGACGATTGGGCTAGCGAAGAAGGGGGTGGCGATGCGGGGCGGGGCCAAGGGCGCAGGGCGGGGTAGGGCGGCAAGGGGAAGTGGTGAAGGGCTGTGTTCGAGGGGGCAGGGGGGGGTCAGGATGCGAGGCAGGGCGGCAACAGTGGGGAGGGACGGAGCGGGGCTGGTTGGGGAAGCGGGGGAAAGGAGGGCGGCGAGTGTGGGAGAAAACAGGGGAAAGAAATATAGAAATAGTCGTAGCATTCTCGTAATTAAAACTTTGACTCGAATACAACTCGAATAAAAAATAATAACTAATTCTAAGCAATTCAAAAATTCTAAAAAATATAAAAATTATATAAAATATAATATGTATCATAATATCAAAATGACATCTTCTATAAGTAATAACTTATCGATTTTGACTAAGTTAAAATTTTTGTATATGACTGATTTGGACCGATTTAAATAAACTGTTTTCTGACCGATTTAAACCGATTTGATCCGATTCAGTGACTCCATTGAAAACCGATTCCAATTCTGATTCTAATTTTTGCAACTATGAATATGAGTCATCTTCCTCATTTATGTTCTCAAAAAATATTTCTTTGTCAAAAGTTAGATCTTTCAAGTTAGTCTTACACCTAATATTTATTTCGATAAGATCCTATTTATAAATAAGAATATACTCTATATCTCTAATTTGGTTAATTACTTCTGAAGAGATGACTTAGATTCATTAATTTATATTTTTTGGCTGAGTTATTATAAATTATATTAAAGTAAGTTCTGTGTTAGATGATGAGTTAAATTAAGGATGTTGGCTAGGCTATTAATCACAGGCCAAAAAAATCACATGGGGTTGAGCTTCCATTGGGACAAGTGTAAGAATATCTATGATAAAATTTTCTAAAGTAAGCGGATTGTAAGATCTCTCAATTTAACCCCATATCTAATACGTATTGTGGAAAAGATTTTATTTATAAGTAAAAATGAATTATAGATCTTAAACCTAAATAAATACTTTTAAAGACATAACTTAAATCTATTAGTTTACACTTTAGCCTGAGTCATTACATTAAATAAATGTGATGACCGTTACAAGCTGAACACATTAGCTAATAAATCATGCTCCTTCACTTGAATTAGAGGATAAAAATCATTAAACTCCATAAATTAAAGACGTGAAAGAGAATCAAAGAAAACAAGCCACTTCTTGCTTGCTGCTACTATTATTTAAAATAGATAATGTAACCCAAGGATGCAAAGTTGCTGCCGTATTTTAAAAAGAAGATAAACTACAAATGGAATGTATCATATACACCAAATGGAAAAAATGAAAAAGGTCATGAAGAAAGCATATATATGTAGAGTAATGAAGACATATAAGTTACACAAAGATATATGTAGAACATGAAGTTTTTAGAGGCACATACAAAATATACTATAAAGAATTCATATGATTTCATCATCTACTTTTAGTTTAATACTTTCAGTCAGTAGAATTTATACAATTTTTTTATGAATAATAATTTTAGGAATAATAATTGATAGGAACAATGATGTGATTAAGCATATATGGGGTAAAACTTCAAACAAATGGTTTGAACAAATTTGATTAGTTGATGTAAATAGGACTTCAGAAAAAATACAGATGATCCATAGTTCAACTTGATGGGAGCCCAGAAGTGATTTCATAAAATAGT
Source organism: Piper longum (assembly GCA_032619315.1). Classification (NCBI taxonomy): domain Eukaryota; kingdom Viridiplantae; phylum Streptophyta; class Magnoliopsida; order Piperales; family Piperaceae; genus Piper; species Piper longum. The sequence goes on from JAVDBV010000849.1 coordinate 4,166, forward strand.
TTGTCATCTACCTGCCAATTCATACTCCATAGTGACTTTAGATGGATGCTAATTTTAACTAATCGAAGTAGAGATTAGTTTCTACTGATTGAACTGACAAAGTATGAGAATGAAAAATCTAAATTACTCAAAACAAGAGAGTAATGAAAAACCAATTAAATCTCAAAACAGGTAGATCATGAAAACGGCACATGCTTTCCCATGAAAAAAATTGATCTGAGAGGGAAAGTAAAAGAATCACCAGTAAAAGGGAAGGAAGACAATAGCCATCCAACATTAAAAATGGTCATCGAACCCGAACAAGCTAAAGAACTGAACCTTTGGTTTCATGTTTCAAGTAAGCTTTGAGTAGAAATTGTCTACAGCACGGCAAGTCTGCAACAAGCATCCATGGCAAAAATCGACCTACAATACTCAAGAGCACACGGATCCATTCATCAAATCAAAACTAAAAGAGAGAAAAAAAATTGAATGTGGGTATGAGGTGCAAACGATCAAGATCAAGATATGGAGTTCCTCCATCGCCTAGGTCCCTTCTTAGCAGGATCCATGGATGCCGGGCCCTGCAAGCCGGCCGTGTCATGGCTGTCCATGCCGGTCATTTTGGTGAGCTTGCTCAGCTTCTTCCACCTGCTACTCCAAGCCGAGCTCTGCTTCGGCTTGGGCATCTTGTCGAACTGCCGCTGCAGCGCCTCCATCTCCGACTGCAGCTCCAAGTACTTGGCCTTCATGCTCTCCAGCTCGAACTTGAGCGTGTTGATGTCCTTCTTGGCAGCGGCCCAGCCCTCTTGGAAGGACTGCGGCGTGCCCTCGAGCAGGGCCTTGCGCGTCGACACCACCGGCTGCTGGTAGTGGGACGCAGCCGACGCGGCGGTGGCGTCCTTGAGCGCGGTGTTGGCGATGGCGTTGCTGATCTTCACCTGCTCCGAGAAGAGGACTTGGACGACCACTCGGAGGGGCAGCCGCTCGTTCTGCGCTGCGTGCATGCAGGCGTCGATGGAGAGCTTTTGGCAGTCCATTACCCTGCATAGTCTCTTCCTCTCGTGCTCTGTTAGCGTCGGATGTGCCTGCTCCATGTTTCGTTTTCATTTTCTTGTCATATTTCACATCATCACATTTTGTTCATGACCTTTATTTTTACATGCAAGTACTCCTCTTTGCCCAAAGATCTATTTAGTTTTAGTGGGAAATTTGCTTATCACCTCTATTACAACAACTCAAGCATTAATATACTACAACTTTCATGGGGAAGTTTTTGTTAACTAAGAAAAACTAAAAATGTTTGTTCAGTACTCAGATACAACCAATTCTCATAACCAAGACGGCAAAATATTTCAGAATAAGTGCGGAGACTAACTTGGGCAATAACCCACGTCGATAAGCAAACAAACCAATTATTTGTAGCGTTCGGGCACCTTTTTTTTCCCAACCACGATGCTAGAAATAGAATAGCAAGGGGAAGATAGTGGTGAAAACATGGTATTTTTATAAAAGATAACCAGTTCACTATGAAAATTATTACCTATATGACTAGCGTGAAAATTATTATACAAAAAAGTCACCCCAAGATAAAACTCTCAGGAAAGTATAGTAGGACACGGTAATCCCTTTAAAAACAAACTCCTAAACAGAATTTTATGAAGATAAGTAATTTAAATAGCACAATAATTAATAATAATTATACTCGACAATAGCTATTAAATAGACAAGAAAAGAAAAAAATAAGACACTAGAAAGGTTCGGCAAATGCTTACTTCTTCGGACAATATCAAAAAAATATTTCACTAAATAAAAATATTACAAGGAGAGAAAGAATTACTAATGATAGAAAGGGAAGTAATTTGGAATGATTTACTAAAGGGGGAGAAGAGTCCTTTTATAGGGAGAGGACTCCTCCCATACTACCAAAAATCCCAATGTGGGATTTTGGTAATCCCATATAACAATTCTCCACCTTGGCAAAATCTCATACAATTCTCTCACTAATCCAACTTTTATTGTGTCTGCAAACTCCACCTTTCAGTAGTGTCTGCAAACTCCACCTTTCAATTTGTTATAATATTGACCAAGTCTAAACAATGTTTAAACTTGACCGCAGTTACCACTTTTGTCAGCATATCAGCAGGATTCTCGATGGTCTGAATCTTCTGGATTATGACTCTGCCTTCTTCTATAATCTCGCGTACAAAATGATATTGAACATCGATATGCTTTGTCCTTACATGGTAAACCTGATTCTTTGCTAAATGAATAACACTCTGACTGTCACAATGCACTTTAATGTACTTTTGTTTCATTCCCAGTTCACCAAGCAACCCTTAAAGCCAAATTGCCTCCTTTACAGCATCTGCAATTGTCATGTACTCTGTCTCTGTAGTAGACAAAGCCATAGCAGATTGTAAGGTGGACTTCCAACTGACTCGTGCTTTTGCAAAAGTAAACACATAATCAGTAGTTGACCGGCGCTTATCCAAATCACCAGCATAGTCAGAATCACAATATCCAACTACTTATTGACCATCTTTATCATCCTGCTAAAATACTAATCCGACATCTAAGGTATTCAGAATATACCTTAGAATCCATTTAACAGCTTGCCAATGCTCCTTTCCAAGATCATGAATATACCTACTCACAACCCCAACTGCCTGTGAAATATCGGGCCTCGAGGCATACCATTGCATACATCAAGCTACCAACAGCACTTGCATACGGTACTTTTGTTATATATTCTCGTTCTGCATCATTCTTTGGTAACATGGAAGTACTAAGCTTGAAATGAGAATGAAGTGGTGTACTAACTGGTTTTGACTTCTCATTTATACCAAAACATTTTAGTACCTTCCTCAGATATTCCTTCTCAGACAAACAAAACTTCTCAATTTCCTGTCTGTAGATATCTCCATACCAAAAATCTTCTTTGTTTCATCAAGATCCTTCATCTCAAACTCCCTATTCAATTGAGTCTTTAACTTCTCAATTTCTGTCTTACTCTTGGAAGCTATTTGCATATCATCAATATAAAGAAGAAGTTATATATAGGATCCATCCTATAGCTTGCGTAAATGCACATAATGATCATATTTGCTCCTCGAGTACTTCTGCCTTATCATGAACTTGTCAAATCGTTTATACCATTGCCTTGGAGATTGCTTCAATCCATATAGTGATTTGTCTAATTTGCACACCATCTTTTCCTTTCCATCAACTTTGAATCTATATGGCTGAGACATATAGATTTCCTCTTCCAAATCTCCATGTAAAAATGCAGTTTTTACATCCATCTGAACTAGTTCCAAATCTAACTGTGCTACCAAAGCTAATAATATTTTTATGAAGGAATGTTTTACAACTGGAGAAAATACCTCATTGTAATCAACTCCTTTCGTCTGAGCATAGCCTTTAGTCGTCAATCTTGCTTTGTAGCAGACATTGTCTTTGTCAGGAAAACCATCTTTCTTTGCATATACCCCTTTGTACCCAATTTCCTTCTTTCCCTTCGGAAGACTAGCTAGTTTCCATATCTGATTCTCTTGAAGGGACTACATTTCCTCCTCCATGACAATCCTCCACTTTTCTTGTTCTGAACTTTGAACTGCTCCATTATAAGTGACAGGAACATCATCAGTTGCAATTGGTGATGTAAAAGAAACCATATCAGCATAACAAGCAAGTTTTCTGATGGTTCTCTTTCCTTTCCTTTGTGCAATTGATTCGTGTTGATGTGGAGGTTCTTGGGTCTAAACCTCTTCTTCATTTGACTCTTCTTTTATTACAAAAGAGTCAACATCAGTTTCTACATTTGCTGGGACAATTTTGTTGCCATCAAACTCAACCTGTTTGGGAGTATCATCTGTCTGCTTCATATTTTCTGAAGTCACCTTTTTCAACATAGTAGATTCATCAAAAGTGATATCCTTGCTGAAGATTACTTTCTTTGTTTCTGGAAACTAAAGACGATAGCCTTTCACACCAGAGGTGAACCCTATAAATATCACCTTATTTGCTCTTGGATCCAGCTTTAATTCCTTAACATGGTAGTATGTAGTGGAACCAAGCACATGTAAGGAATTATAATCTGTAGCATGTTTTCCAAACCATTTCTCCAATGGAGTTTTACCACCTATAGCAGCAGATGGTAAACGGATGATAAGGTGACAAGCATCTACCAAAGTCTTAGCTCAAAATTCTTTGCCCAGCCTAGCATTGGACAGCATGCACCAACCTTCTCTGAAAAGGTTCGATTCATTCGCTTTCCAACCCAATTTTATTGTGATATATGTCTGACAGTGAAGTGTCTGACAATACCTTCATCTTCACAGACCTTTTGAAATGGATCATTTTTAAATTCACCACCATTATCTGTACGAATGCGTTTGACTCTTCTGTTGTTTGAGTCTCCACCATCTTTTTTCATTTCAGGAAAATTCCTAATACTTCATCTTTTGTCTTCATCGTATACACCCAAACTCTCCGATAAAAATCATCAACAAGGAAAACATAATAGTGTTTAGCTCCAAATGAAGTTGTCTTGGAAGGCCCCCACACATCTGAGTGAACATAATCCAAATACCCTCAGTATCATGGATTGTTGTACCAAATATCACCTTTGTTTTCTTCCCTTTGATATAGTGCTCGCAAAAATCTCATTTGCAAGCTCGAGCTCCTTTTAATTATCCTTAATCTATCAATAATTTCATGGATTTTTCTCCAGCATGCCCCAAGCACATATGCCATAACCTAGTTGCTTGTGACTCCTAATCATCAGTAGGAGTTGTTGTCACTGCTGCCTCCCAAATAATTATACTACCCATAAAGTAATACACGTTTCTTTTTCGGATCCCCTTCATTATCACAAGAGCACCAGAGATGATTCTCATTATCCCATCTTTCACCCTTACTTTGAAACCTTTTGACTCTAAGGTTCCGAAAGAGATGAGATTCTTTATCAAATCTGGCACATAATGAACACCAGTTAAGATTATGGTTGTTCCATCATGATTCTTCAAGTGAATAGAACCAACTTCATGTGTGCCAAGAGGGGCATTATTTACAATGTAGACAATTCCACATTTTAGTTCTCTAAAATCAAAGAACTATTCTCGATTGGGTGTCATATGATGGCTACAAGTAGAATCTAGTTGATGCAGCAATTGAAAGCTCTGAGTCTGCATAATCACACTCAGCAACATTCATTGGGAGCATTCATCTTTACTAGGTCTAGACTTTGACTTCAACCTTCCCTTTCTTCCTTTGTCCTGGCTTTGCAACCGATCTCTCTCGACAACAAGAGTTTCAACTTTTCCACTTATGTTTTCTTGTTTTTCCTTCTTTCTCAATTCATAACTATACAAGGCAGCAATTACTTTACTGAGAGACACGACAACCTTCCCATGAAGTAGAGTAGTTTCAAGAAACTCAAATTCATGAGGAAGTAATCCAATAACATGAGAGTCAGATCTTCGTCATCAAAAGTCACGTCTAGATTCATCAAATTAGTTACAAGCTGATTGAGGCTAGTAATATGATCATTTAGAGAGATACCATGAACATAATTGAACCGGAACAATCTCTTCTTCATATAGAGTTTGTTCTGACTATTTTTTTTCAAAATTTCTCCTCCAGTGCCTTCCACAATTTGCTTGCAGAAGTTTTTTTAGAAAAAGCATACTTCTGCTCTCTAGAAAGACATGTTCGAATGGTACCACATGTCATTCTATTCAGCGTTGTCATTCTATTCAGCGTTTTCCATTCTTTCTCCTCAACATCATCTAGTTTCTTTTATTCAATGGCAATGTTTAGACCCTGTTGAAAGAAGGCATGTAGAATCTAATTTTGCCATATACCAAAATAATCGGTACCATCAAAAATTTCCACAGCAAATCTTGAATTTGTAACAGCAGTTCTTCCCAAAATTAAATATAAAGAAGTTGTTGCCTTCGATGTGGATATTTGTGTCATTTCTACTACAAAGTCTATTTAATAGCTATCAATGCGGAAAGCGAACTAGCCGAAGGAAAATTTTTTCCAATGTGGAAAATCAGTGTAAGCCGTAACCACAGTGCATACTAAAAATAACGAGAGGCTTTGATATCAATTGTTGTGAAAACTGGAAAATTTTCATCAAATATAATTAGTTCACTGTCAGAACTATTACCTAGATGACTTGTATGAAAACTATTATATTAAAAGATCACCCCAAGATTAAATTCTTAGGAAAGTGTGGTAGGACATGGTGGTCCGATTAAAAACCAACTCTTAGACAGAATTTTATTAAGACAAGTAATTTAAATAATACAATAATTAACCGCAATTATACCCGACAATAGCTATTAATAGGCAAGAAAAGAAAAGAACAAGATACCAAAAATTAACAAAGTTCGGCAAATGCATACCCTCGAATACTACAAAAATAATATTTAAATAAAAAAAATATTACAAAAAAAAATTATCAATAATAGAAAGAAAAGTAATTTTGAAATAATTTACTATAGGGCGGGAGGATTCCTTGGGAGAGGACTCTTCCCGTGCTATTAAAAATCTCGATATGAGATTTTGGCAATCCCATACAATAGATGGGAGCAAGCATCCAAACAAATCCTGGTCCTGTTATATAAATTTTTTAAAATTCTTGCTCTTAAAAGTATTATCTTGGTTGAAAAATAAAAAGGAAAAAAATTAAAAATATATCAAAATCTAGAGGCAAAGAGCGCACCTTAAGATACGAATCGACGGCTCGGTAAAGGCCATCGTCACAACTACGAGCGGACTCCGGCAGCGCCTCGGCCAAAACCTGGAACTTGGTGAGAAACAGATTCCGATCCCTGGAAACCTCGGTGAGGTAGCTATCCACAATCCTCGCCACTCTCATCTTGGCGCTGGTGTTGTTCCTCGGAGGAGAGCTGCTGCCGTACCCGTGCTTGTTCGAGTGAGTCTGCCTGCTGGGGGTCGACGGCTCCGTCTGCTCCTGCACCAGAAAATGCTCGAGCAACCTCTGCATCAACTCCACATCGTACAGCGTATCGTTCTTGTTGTAGGAAGGGATGAGGAGGTCGGCCACATTGGCCTGCTCCAACTGCATTCCCACCCTCTTCTCCAACTCGGTCACCAACGCCGGCGCCACCTTCAAAAGGTTGGCCATCCGCAGCAGTCTCAGCAAGAAGCTGCACGAGACGCTGTCCTTCTGATGTGGGATGATACTGATGAGGCTCTCCATGATCATCCTCTGCTCCCTCATCTGGGAGTTGGGTATGTCCTCCTTCGTTTCCGCCACAATCATATGCAGAGCACCTCCTTTCCAGCTGCTACTGATCCCTTCCATGAAACTATTCATGCTGTCTTCGCCGGGGCCTTCGTTTGTCAAGCCCGGCATCCATTTCGCCGCGTAGTGCATGAGAGCGGCCCCGACCTGTTCGAAGCTCATACCTTTCACTTTAATTGCAGTGATCACTCTGACAAAATGATCAATCCGAAGTATGGAGACGTCTTCGAACCACCAATCCGGTGGTACTGGTTGGCCCCTGCTGGGGCTCGAGTCATTCATCTCGTTCCACTTGGGGCTCGAAATCTTGCTGGGTTTCCCTGTGTACGCCCACCTGATCCCCCTCGGATTGGCGCAGGCCTTCCACGCTATTGACTCACTGCACCTCCGGACGATTTGCAGGTTCTCGGCCCATGGAGACAGGTTCTCGCAGCTCTTGAGTACCAGGATGGAGTCTCTCCATGAGGACAGTACGACGTAGCTCAGGAACGCCTCCGTTTTGAAGATGAGGTTGCCCTCCTCTAAATCTTCGGTCATTTCCAGGTACTCGGCGGCGCTTCGAAGGCTGGATATGTTCGCGGGGGTGAGATCGACTGCTATTCCATAGCAGAATTTGGCTGCGAGCTCGAACGCGTCCGCTCCCCCGGGAAGATCATCCACGTCTAGGTGGTTCGGTTCAACATCCCGAGATTCGATCATTCTGTTTATTTTTCCGCATCGTGATAGCAGGGGATACTTCACCGAATCAAAGATAACAATTGCAACGAAACAAATTAGATCTTAGTTACGATTTTTTTTTCCTGAAGCTTTCTAACTTTGAAAGGTGACAAACTTGTACTGTTTAACGTGGTTGATGTTTGTTGGGCAAAAAAAAAGAATAGTAAAGTGATTTGATGTGGGGAGATCGCAAGTGAATCGTACCTTGTGAAGATGGAAACTGATGCTGCCAACTCTGACGAGTAGATCACTGGGGATATCACAGGCCACGTACCTACAGCAAACAATTTCGAAAAATGGGTCAAATCCATGACTGATCACTGATTACTGCTAATAGAAGCTGATCAAGAGAGATGTTGATGTTACCATGATTGGTCTCTTCTCTCGAATCCATCCGTTTTAAGACTCTGCTTGGTTGAGCCGTTAGTTTCACCATCATCTCTACCCACAGCAGACTCTGATTCTGATTCCCACATCTTTTTTTTTTTTTTTGATGCAAACAGTTCAGGCGACACAAAAGAGTTTGAGCTATAAAGAGAGAGGTGGCTGCCCAAAGCGAAGACTGTAGGAGGAAAGTTCACAAAGGCCACAGAATTGCTCAGTGGTGAAAAGATAGATGTAGAAAATATCTCACAATAAAAACCCAATGTCAAAGTAGCAAAGTGACCCAAAAACCGTGTAAATTCACAGGCCTGATACAGCCCAAAAAAACCAAAACTCGAACAAGCACATTAGCATATATACATTTTGTTTTAAAACACCAAAGATGAATTAGCACATGGGTATCAAAGAAAACTGTCGTCGTTCTCACTGAAACTAGCGAAACAACAAAAGAGTACCAGCAAGCAACTGAAGGAGGCCAGTCATTAGGGGATGGGAAAAGGAGGAAATCTACATAGACTTCTTTGGAACCAAGCGACTATCTCGGGCTTCTCTTCCGATTGAACCCGCCGTTCCATGCTGTTACATCATGGGATTTTCAGCCATGTTCTTTCTTATAGCTTGGCCTTTTTCTATATTTATTTTTTTTCTCAATATTTTCTGCGCCTTGAGCTATGGGAGAGCTAAAAAGCGGTGTCAGAAACATGTGGCGGCGGTCCCCAGAGAAAAATAACAAAACAGAATTATGTGGCCGAAACTTGAGCCAGCAATCCGCATCTTTTCATTCCTCTGTCATTCACTGCTCGATTTAACAGGTCTCTAGTTTCTTTGTGCGTCTTTTTAGAGTAATAAACTCCGAATGCAGTTGAAGCTTCTCTGTAAAACGTACAGAAAAGTGGTAGAATGAACAGAGAAAGTTGGGAGATATGGGTGTTTTGGAAAAGCCGATATTGGGCCCGGGGAGTTGCTGCACTGGGACAGGATCAGTTGCCGGATTCAATACAGGCGTTGTCCTTCGCTTCGGAGTTGGAGAGGCGGCGGTAGAATGTAGCTGTCACGAGTGGAAGGCGAATAAATTGGCATCGAATGCACTTAACGCCGAAAATGACTGAGATACTTGTTTTTTTGCTGCTGGTTAATGGTTAGCGTTAATGGGTAGGGGAGAGCATAATTCCCTGCAAAATTAAAATTAAATTTTCTTAAACTCGAATTCGTAATTCGGTTCAATTCTAAAATATTTTGGTTGGGTTCCAAAATAATTCAGTTCTATAAGAGGACCATGAGCAAAGTAATATATAGATTGATATTTCACTTCAATTGGACTCAGCCCAATTTGGTAATCAAATTTTTTAAAAAATATTTGAAAATTTATATTTTTTGTTAATTATCATGAAATAATAATATTATTATTTTTATGATAAAATTTTATTTGTTTAATATGATATATATTTAAAATTATTTATTCAATAGTTATGTTTACTAAAATAATGATATAATTTAATCAAATAATTAATGAAATTTATTTTTTTTTTATAACTTATGATATAATTTGGTTAATTGGTTATCAAACCAAATTTACAAAATATTTTGATCTAGTTCGGTTTGATTTTAAGAGTGGTTTAGTTTGGGTTCAGTTCCGAAATCTAGATATTGAATGAAATTTGTTTAATTTAGTTACAACCGAATGTTCAAAACATGATTTAGATAAGAGGCTAATTCGTTGAAAGTTAGAGTTTGTAGAGACTTATTTGGCTGGTTTTAAATCAACTCCTTTCATGTCTCAAACAGTGGTTTTTTCTCCAACCTTAATGAATTCACCCAAAAAGTATAATTTTAGCCATAAATAGAGTTATTAATTGAATGAACTAGCTTGTGAGTATTTTACGTTCAACTCAAAACTCGACATTTAAACATTTGAGCTCAAACTTAACATAAACTCAAACTTTATAAGTTAAGTTTGAAGAAAATAGTGCCCAGCTCGATTTTAACACGTCATAACTCGAACTCCACCCATATTTGACTCGTAAGTCTACTTTGAAGTCAAATCGTTAATATAGTATAATAATATATATATAATATACATATAATATAATTTAGTAGCCGAAGGCAAGCATAATGCCTGCGACGAAAGCCCCACCCATTCTCTGGTGTAAAACCCATAATTTGAATTAGGGTTTTATATTTAGAACCGGTCCGTTATTTCGAATCGAGTATTTTTTAGAACACGTGTACTGAGCCGACGCCAGTCGCATGTATGAGCTATGAGGATCTGCTACCCAAGTATGTGATGATAACTCATGATCACAGCAGAAAAAAAATGAGTTACATGTATGAGAGTATGCAGCTTATTTTTTTTATTATATATAGTAGATCATATAATTAGTTTTAGGCCGTTTACCGTGTTAAGACGCATTATAGGTAGTTTTGGGTGGGTTGATAGTTATAGAGCTTGTCATTTTGATGTTGTGTCTTTGTTTAATTTTATGATATTTTCTCGATTTTTTTGAATTTTTTTAAAATTTATTACGAGTTAGTAATTATTTGACTCGACTCAAAATCAAATCAAGTTTTATTTACAAGTACGTCACCGATGCTTTCCCCATTCCAAACCCTAGCCGCCACCCTCACTATGTATTGCCACCGCCATCACTGCTGGCACCACCCGGCAACCGATCCACGCTGCTCTGCCCCGGCGTAGTGTCGTCGTGCCACCTCGACCAGGTTCGGCCACTATTTGGCCGCGGCGACACCGGAATCGCCGCGCCTAGTG